>BMAO01022152.1:0-78699 GCA_019973975.1 Trichonephila clavata
TGACTACTCACTGACTGACTGACTGACTGACTGACTAATCACGAAATCTCTGGAACTATTCAACCTACAGACTTGAAATTTGGTAGACATGTTCCTTTGATAGAGTAGACATCAGCTAAGAAAGGATTTTCCGAAATTCGAAACGCAAGGGGCGTTACGGGGGGTTAAGGGATTTAATAATAATTGTTTCCATGTTTAAACTACTTGATCTACAATCTTGAAATTGGGTAAGCGGATTCCTTTCAGAGAGTAGAGATCCGCTACAAAATGAGTTTGCTGAAAATCGACCCCCAAGTGGCGTTGCAGGGGCTTAGGGTGCGTTATAGATAATTATTTCCATTTTTAAACTATTTGACGCACTATCTTTAAATTTGATATATAGATTCCTTTCATAGAGTAGAGATCAGCTATAAGAAGGTTTTGTGAAAACAGACCTCTAAGTGGCGTTGCAGCGGAATAAGTGGCATAAGAGATAAAAATTTTCGTTTTTAAACTATTTGACCTACCTGCTTGAAAATTGCTAGGAATGTTTCTTTCCTGGAGTAAATATCCGCTACAAAATGGGTTTTGGGAAAATTGACCCCCAAGGAGTGTTGCGGGGCGGGGTTTAAGGGCGTTATAAATTCCTATTTTTTAAGTTATTAGACGTACAGTCTTGAAACTTAGTAAGCAGATTCCTCTCATAGGGTAGAGATACGCTAAAAATGGGTTTCGTGAAAATTGCCCCCCAAGTGGCGTTGAGGGGACTTAAGGGGCGTTATAGATAATTATTTCCATTTTTAAACTATTAGACGCACAGTCTTTATATTTGATAAAGAGATTTCTTTCATAGAGTAGAGATCAGCTATAAGAAGGTTTTGTGAAAACAGACCTCTAAGTGGCGTTGCAGGGGAATAAGTGGCGTAAGAGATAAATATTTTCGTTTTTAAACTATTTGACCTACCTGCTTGAAAATTGGTAGGAATGTTTCTTCATGGAGTAAATATCCGCTACAAAACGGGTTTGGAGAAAATTTGACCCCCAAGGGGTGTTGCGGGGGTTAAGGGCAGATATAAATAATTATTTCTTTTTTTAAACTATTAGACTCACAGTCTTGAAATTTGGTTAGCAGATTCCTCTCATAGGATAGAAATACACTACAAAATGTGTTTTGTGAAAATTGACCCCTAGGTGGTGTTGCGGGGGTTCAAGGGGCGTTATTGATAATTTTTTTTGCATTTTTAATTAATTGGACGCACAGTCTTCAAATTTTGATAAGCAGATTCCTTTCATAGAGTGCAATTCCCCTACAAAATGGGTTTTGTGAAAACAGACCCAGAAGTGGCGTTATAGACAATTATCCCCATTTTCAAACTGTTAGACGTACAGTCTTGAAATTTGCTAAGCAGATTCCTTTCATAAAGTAGAGAACCGCTACAAAATGGGTTTCGCGAATATCAACTACCAAGTTTAATTTCGGGAGATTAAGAGGCGTAATCGATAAATATTTCCATTTTTAAACTACTTGATCATCCTTCTTGAAATTGGTAGGCGTGTTCTTTTCATGAAATAGAGTTCCTCTAACAAAGATTAAAATGAAAATTGACCCCTAAAGATTTTTGCGAGGGGTCAAGAGGAGTTACAGAAAAAAATTCCTGTTTTTAATTGTTAGACCCATATACTTGAAATTTTTTAAGCATGTTTCTTTTGTTGAATAGGGATCCACTAAGAATAAATTTTAAGCAAATCAAATTCTGGGGGTTGCAGGGGGTTACTGGGACGTATTGACAAAAAAAATTACTTTTTTCGAGCTACAAGGACTATAATAATGAAATTTGGTTTGCATTTTTCTTTTGTTGAATTGAAATCCGCTAAGAGCGTCAATTTTGGAAAACGGCTCTCAACGGGATTACGGGATATTTATAGTAAACTTTTTGCTTTTTTCTGTTAGATTTAGACTTGAAATTTGGCTTGCATGTTCAATTTACGGAGTAGAGATCCACCGAAAATTGGTTTTGCGGGAATCCACTTGGTTTTTGAGTTACGAAAGAGCAAACATCATTCTACGCTTCAATTTTAGAGATTTTTAGAAAATACAAATTACATGAGTTCTGCTCTTTTTTTTTTATCAACAGGTGACAGTTACAGGTATAAGTATATTTTTCAATTCAATTGAATTCTTAATGCTAGGACTTAGATATCAATAATTTATACATATATATAAGCAGTAAAAATTTATAAAACATCATGAAATACCCAGCGAAGCGGGCGGGTAACAGCTAGTTTATTTACAACAGAATTTGAGCAACCATCCTTCAAAAGCCTTAACATTTTTTTTCGGGCTTTAGGATCTAATTTTGGAGCCATAATTTACTCTTATTAATGGAAATAGTTAGATTGGTAATTGAAACGTTTTTTTTAAAAAAATATATTGGCAGTAAAGTGATTAAAATTTACAATAAGTAGTTATATGCTTTTAAAATTGGTCACACTAATTTTGAATCAACCTGTATCCTATGCGTATTTATGTAGTAAGTCTTAATTTTTTTTTTTATTTTCGTAGATACTTATTGACAGAATGCTAGAGCCCGATATCTTAAGAAGGTTGACAATCATTGAAGTTCAAAAAAGTATTTGGATTCAGGCGAGCGATAGTTTTAGTCTTCCGAAAATGTCAAAAGCTGGAAATAACTCACTTCAAGATCCCAACATTATATCAAGCTCATCGTCAGGCTCATTGGGAACGTTTTTCGGTGTTGAATAATCAATAAAGATGTTAATTTTCAAAAGAAATGCCTTAATAAATTCCTCTAAGTCTGAAAAGTAATGACAATAATGTTCCAAATGTTTAATTCTTAATTCTTTTTTGGAAAGAAAGCTTCACGAGTAGTAAATATATATGTGTGCATATATATAAGATTTACAACTTTTAGCATATGTATATATATATATATAAATATATATATATATATATATATATATATATACCGTATTTATTCGAATCTAAGACGCCTTACCCCAAATCCTCAACAAAATTTTGAGAAAAATGAAAAATAGTGTAAAATGGTTTATCGATATCCAATTTTACGAAATTAAAATAAATTTAAAGGATATGGTACGATTTACGCAAAATTTTTGAATTTAAGGATTTTTAAAATTGTTTTGGTTGCCTTCTATGTGTGTATACTATGTTTAACAGATTTTGTACTCAAAATTTTATAAAAAGCTAGCCATTTAATTTTTTAAAGAAAAAACTTTAAATTTTTGAAGTGATTTTAAAATGCTACTCTTCTTACAAAAAATTACGTATACTCATGAAATTTGATTTAGAAGGTGAGTTAACAAAAGTTGGTATGGGTTTTGCATGATTGGTATTCGAACAATACTTCTTTTTATGAATGCTTATTGAAAAATTCTTAAAAAATGTATACATTCTGAGTTCAATTATTTTTAAAAAAAATAAGTATTGCTTCGATTCAAAAATGCATACCAACTTTTGTCACATGTATTATTAGCAATAGGTAAAAAAAATTCAAAGCATTAGGCGCAATAGAAAAAAGTTTTAGCATTTTAAATGAAGACAAACTAGTTATTTTATCTTTCTGAGATAAGTAAGTTTAGATTTTTGAGTTCCCAAGGGATGTAAATAAAAACGAACTTAAAAGTTATCATAATTCTGCATTTTTTAAGTTTAGAGCTTTCAAATTTTGTGAAGTTATAGAAAAGTGTATAAAGAATAATTTAGGCTAAAAAAATTAGTTTTGATTTTTTGCCAATGGAATCGTACTGTGTCCCCTTAAAAGGAGAATTTATAAAAAGTGAATAACTAGTTATTTCATCAGTATTATAAACTTTCAAGTACATACAAGAATCTGTAATTGGTCTAAATACCCCCATCAAACAACTTTTTTCCCATTCGATTCTAAGCCACACCCGATTTTCATTAGTATTAGCATTGGGAAAAAATTGCAACTTAGATTCGAGTAAATACAGTATATACACTCATATATAAATTAAACTCAGTGGTGCAATAGGCCTACTGTGTTCCTCTCATTGTCAGTTCCCATGACTTTGGCATTTAATAAGAAGATGTTCCGGTCAGGCGGTCAGTCTCATGTGTTCCCAAGTATGTAGTTCCCAAGTTCCCTTCATGTGTATTTAGTTCCCAAGCAAGCTTGGTACTCATTTATCAACCTACAAGGTATGAAAAAAACTATGAAAGGAGGTACTTGATCTAGCCCAGCCCAGGGTGTGAACCCCAGACCTGTAGTGGGGAAGCGCGATACGCTACCACTCAGCCATGTATCTTGTACATCCATGGATGTATATACTTACTGAGAGAGAATATCAGGTAGAATTTTATTTGCTTTTTCAATTATGTATATTTAAGTACTATAAAGGTTCTAAGTTACGTAAGATTTTTTTTAACAATGTTATAACGACATTAAAATATTCA
Organism: Trichonephila clavata; assembly: GCA_019973975.1. Taxonomy (NCBI): domain Eukaryota; kingdom Metazoa; phylum Arthropoda; class Arachnida; order Araneae; family Nephilidae; genus Trichonephila; species Trichonephila clavata. The sequence continues at coordinate 4,436 of BMAO01022152.1, forward strand.
TCATAAAAAGTATTAATTTATTAGTTGATTTTGAGATTTTTTCTTTGAATTATATTTTATTTATTTACATCTATTTATTTTTGAAACCAAAATAATAATTAAAAAATAATGTTGTTATTACCATTCGGTTGCTTGAGGATTTTGACGCATATTTTACGTATCAATTTACTATCAAATCTTAACTCACGCAGAAGGAGCGGTCAACTTATTTACTAACCCAAATATAAAGAACAATTGTATCGCTTAAATGACGGGTAATTGCGCCGTACTGATGATCTTTCTCCGTTGGGATCTCCGATCTCATTCCTGAAGAGCCGATGGCTTCAATTATTGTAACACTAACACTCTAATTTCAGTACTACTCTGACGAAGATCTCGACTTTCTTTCTCTTATCTTGACTTTAAATAGAAACTTACGTTTGCATAAAACACGGTTCCTCCACGGTAAGCGGTTTTATAATCATACAGCAGTTAAGAAGCATTTTTCCCAAGAGGATTTATAGGAATCGAGTTTTGGACTCGTTACAAGGCCGTTACGTACTATGATCAAACGACTCCCAAGTTAAAAAAAGTTTGTTTGATATACATGTGATAGCGGTCGGTTCCTTCTAACATCTGAACCCCCTTGTCTACCTGTAAACCCGGCTAGAGGTGTGGGAGAAACTGAATGATCCACAGACATGATTTCAATCTAATCAATTTATTAATTTCAAATATCAATCAGACACAAAACAAATCTAATTAAGGTAGATGATATATAGTAGAGCGCGAAGGTGAGATTCTATAACACGGGGATACTACTACAAACCCTCAACTGAATCTAATATAGTTTAAATACGCTCAAATGTAACTACGTCTCACACTAATAAGCTACTTCTACTTAATCAAGCTCACAATACCTGTACTTTTTATGCATCGGATCCTACACTGGAAAATTGCAGGTGATCTCTTCGGCTTGCTCAATGTCGTGGGATCCCCTCTCTGTAATCTTTTTCCTGGACAACTCCAAGATTTCTAACTAATTCCACTCTCTTTCAATCCTCAACTAACAATTAACTCTCAGAATCTATGTTAACTCTTACTTGCCAATTCCAACGTGTCAACTCCTAAGCTCGCGAAAACAGAATTTATATAATATACTTCATTTACCTAATCACGTTTCCTTACTCGATGAAAGTTGGTTGAAATAAATATTTTCCTTAAAGAGTCACGAAGGGATTAGTAGAACCGCGTATAGATCCGTCACATACATAGTTAAATGCCATAAGCAACCAGAAGTACTCAAAATTAAGTGTTTTTATAAGCTTATTAACAAAAACACAAAAAAATGAAGAAATGCTTTTTAAAAAAAATTCATTATGTACTATTTTTATTTGTTTTTTATGATGAATTAATTTTTTATTTGTTTCATTAAAATAATATTAAATAAATTTTTAATTATATTTTCAGTTTTATTATGTAATTTTAATTATGCTCTTATGTAACTATTTTTAAAAAATAGTCCAATCCTAATCCCAGGATCCCGGAATTCGGATGATGTAATCCCGAAATCCCTTGATTGAAAATATGTCACGGATTTCAAACCCTAGGTGGGAGGCCCCTGACCACCCTCCAGGGTTCCTCAAAATTGGGAGGAAATAGAGCCAGCTCTTACTCTTACCTGTGTGGTGCTCAAAGCTACGGATAACGGCAGGCGTACAACTAGCCCCTTGCCACGATGAATTTCGTTAACCTTGATATGTTGTTATTGTCGATAAGGTGGCATAAATAACATCAACACTTATATTAATATTGTGCATAATCTAAATTTTGCTGAGGTAAGTGATACAATTAAATTTAGAACAATAAATAACGGTTGGAATTTGAATTCTGTAGAGATGAATTACATAAAATCATTTATACCTTTTTTCTCATTATAAATACATTAGGGTTTTGAAAATAGTTTTATTTTCACGATTTTTTGAAGTAAATCTGCAATGCTGATTAAAATATTATGGCATAGTGTTTCTTGAGATGTATTTAAAACAAATAAGCAAATGATTCCAATTGAATAAACTAAAATTCTTAAAATTAGGTTGATATAAATGTATGATCCTAAAATTTTTACACAGTTTCAAAAATTTCCCATTTTTTTTTTGGATTGGAAAAGTATGTTGGTTATTCAAAAAATGCAACATCTTTATAATACACATTGTAGAAAGTATTTATGTTGAAAAGAAAAAATACAACTTGTAATTGTACATAAATACACACATTTTGTGAAGGTTAAGCTTAATTTCTGCCAATGCAACTATTTTCGGAATGGCTTTTTTTCAGCTAATAATTTAACAGTAAGTTCTCATTGAGTTAGCACAGAAATTAGAACAGGTATAAATCCTCTTAAACTTAATACAAGACTTCTAGTTAATTAAGGAGATTGTAAGTCGAGTAAGCTTACCAAGGAGTTTCATTTCGAATTCTCAGACTCACATCATTAGTAATCTGAAGGAAATTAGTTGCTAACCTTCACAGAAATAAGATGTTCACATTAAGCTTTCCCACGCAAAAAAGTACGGGAAAGTATGAAAAGTAAAAATAAATTATATCGAAAGAAAAGTTCCATTTGCATACATGGCTCTCTGCCAGTGAACTCTAGAATAAAGGTGAATGTGTGAAGTTTTTGATGTATGTAACGAATAATTTGATCGATTTGCTCTCTTATAGGATCATATTTATTAATTGGGATTGAGATTGAATATTTTTCAATTCCTACTATTAGCTCACTTTCTTCCTATATGTATATATTGTTCAAATTTTCAATCGTTAATAAAATACTTTCTATTCATCCAATCAAGTTCAAATAATTTTTTTAAAACTTGTAGTGGATGACACTTGATGTTAATATAGTATTTACAAATATTAATTCGTTAATTACCTGTTAATTAATTGAGTTACTTACCGGTTTTCGAGGTCAATTTAGATTTGTTTCCATTGTTGTAATACTGTAACTGTTAAAACAATGACAATAGTTGGAGTCGAAAACCCGTTTTTCAGCTAAATTAGCCTAACCAGAGACAAATAATGCTCTTTTTTCAATTCCTGCTATTAGATCACTCTCTCCTTATATATATATATATTATATATATATATAATATATATATATCTTGCTCAAATTTTCAATCATTAATAAAATACTTTATATTCATAGATTCAAAGTGGGAATTGACTTAATTTTTTTTCATATTATCTGTTTAAAGTGATGTTCGTTTAGCTTATTACCTAAAACTAACTTAATTTCTTAAATAATTATTTTTTTGATGGGAAGAATGTTTCCCATCGCCCACTGGGAGCTATTCAAAAGTAGGGAACATTATGCGTAGCATTTCTTTTTATACCACCACACACAATGTTTTTAAACATAATTTATAAATAATAAAATATACAACAGGAATTACGAATTAGAGGTCAGTACATAGTGGGACATTGCAAGCTGTACAATTGTATCTTGTTCTCTTTTCATGTGCTTTGTAAAGCACAAACGGAAACGTCTATATGATTTTTTGGTAAAATTGGCATTAGGTCACCAACTTTAGTCAATCTTACGTCTTCTAGAATAGTTTTTTTTGCTTCTCAGGAAACTTACTTGACGTCCATTGCGTTTACGACATGAACATCTAGATATCAGATGTTATGCTAGCCGAAGTCGAAAATTAATTTTGAGATCCCGAATCTGTGTGTTCCACATACTTTCCAGAGAAAGGCGTTGATAATTGTCAGATCAATTAATAAGTATAAGATTCCATACCTCCAGTTTTGAGAATGTTGTCAAATTTCATATCTCTCTCGAAGTTGATCAAAGCGATCCACACCTCCTATATAATCTCGTTATATCAAAGAGGAGAAAATAGTTTCCCATTGACATTTAAAAATTAATGAAGTTGGTAGGAAGTATACTTCCCTAGGACCTTCTAAAGCAGAGATTCCCAGACATTCTTATCTCATAGACCCCTTACCACATTTTTCGATTTGAGGTAGACACCCGCTTAACTAATATTGAATTTTTGCAAATTTACCAACTTAAATGTGTTTTTGACAGCTGTTATAGAGCTACTTACTTTAAACGGTTTAAATTTCTAACTGAAGTGAAGTAAGGTGTTTAAGAAAAACATGCTATTAAATTAAAATGTAATTAATACATAAAATAACTGAGCAACAAACAAATACATTGCTGGCCACCGTAAATGCAACACCCTGAAGGAAGCACGCAAATAACATGAAATTTACAACATGCATTAGCGGAGGTGAGATATGCAAATGATTAGACTTTCAGCGCAAACACACATCAAGCACGCCTGTGGCTCCACTTCAAACGCTATTTAAGGCTTGGAGATTTCGACGATTTCAAGTTCGGCAATTGTGTTTTTCTTGTGGTTTTTTCAAAAAACGATCAGTTATGTCTCGTAGAAAACAACGATCAGCTTTTGATCAAGTTTCCGAGTTCGACAAAGGAAGGATAGTGGCCTACCGAGATTGTGGATTATCTTTCAGGGAAATCTGTAATCGTGTTGGACGAAACCAAACAACTGTAATGCGGATATGTGACCGTTGGATACAGGAGGGTACGACGGACCGAAGTAGTTGATCGCATCCCCCTCAGTGCACTACTTCACGTGAGGACAGGCAAATTGTGCGCATGGCAGTGACGGATCGCTCAGTCACATCACGAACCATAGCACAGCACATTGAGTCTGTAACGCATCATTCAGTGTCTGCGCGTACCATTCAATGCCGTTTACAGCAGAGTGGTCTGTCCGCAAGGCGTCCATTGCTTGGTCTACCCTTGACGCAGAACCACAGACGTCTCCGCCGCCAATGGTGCGATGAAAGAAGGATGTGGGTGGCAGAATGGAATGAAGTTGTCTTTACTGACGAATCACGCATCTGTCTGCAACTCCACGATGGTCGGATTCGATTCTGGAGACACCGTGGAGAGAGGATGCAGAACAGCTGCGTTATGCACCACCACACTGGTCCTGCACCGGGTATTATGGTATGGTGCGGTATTGGATATCACTCTCGCACTCCTCTAGTACGCATTGCCGGTACTTTAAACAGCCAGCGCTACATCTCCGAGGTGTTGGAACCAGTTGTCCTTCCTTACCTTCAGGGCTTGGTCACAGCTATATTTCAACAGAATAATGCGCGACCACACGTGGCACGCAATGTCCAAAGGTTCTTTGTCAATCACCTGATTGAATTGCTTCCCTGGCCGGCTCGCTCTCCGGATCTTTCGCCGATAGAAAACATGTGGTCCATGGCTGCTCAACGATTGACCCAGATTACACCCCCAGCTACCAAACCAGATCAACTTTGGCAACGTGTGGAAGCTGCTTGGTCTGCTGTACCCCAAGAACACATCCAAAGTCTCTTTGAATCAATGTTGAGGCGTGTGGCAGCGGTGATCTCCAACAATGGCGGCTTACCTGGCTACTGAGTCTGGCAGGAACCACACTTCACAGAAGTCTATAAATTTAATCATTTGATACTTGGTCAACATGTTATCTACAAAATAAATTTTGTTGTGCTATCTCTTGTCTTTCTTGGTGTTGCATTTACGGTGGCCAGCAGTGTACTTAAAAAGGGAGAAATAAATCTGGTGTTCCAATAACAACTTTTCAACACTTGAAATCAATTGTGTCAGGCTTAACCCTAAATATCCTCTGTCCAGCCCATATCCCCCCCCCCTTTTTTTGTCTTGGAGATTGGCAACCACACTAAAACTCCTTCTCCCTAGGAAAAGTTTTTTAAAAAACTTTCTTACGATATTCCATAATTAGTGATAAATAACAGGTATGTCTTTTTAAAGTCAAAATTGCAGACATGGTCGATGTTTTAATAAAATTTATGCTGTCACCTTGTAACTGCAAATTAACCCCTTATTAACCTTTTTTTATTATATATAAATTAAGTAAATAAATATATTAATTAGATAAAATCTGGTTTCCCCTTGAATGCATTTTCTTTTCAAATTAAAATCTTGATTTGATTTATTGAGAGCTACCATCATAGACCCCCATTTACACCTCATGGACCCCAACTTATTTTTTCGCTGACGTGGACCCCTTGCAGGTTGTCATAGACCCCTTTTTGAATCACCATTCTAAAGAGTTAACACAATAATTGTACGAGGGTAAGTTGAAAAATAAGTTTCCCCTGTCGACTGTGGTCAGAGTTGTGTATGAGAGTCAAAAAATAGAATGAGACATTAAAGATATGACATACCTTTATTTTTCCACATAGGTACCAAGTACATTGAGACATTTGTCATATCGCTTAATAAGCTTCAAAAAACCCTCCAGGAAAAAATCAGGGCTTTGCAAATGGAAGAAGCGTTGAACGGCTTGTTTCACTTCAGTATTGCTTCCAAAGCGCCTTCCCCCGAGATTTTCTTCAAAGCCGGAAACAGATGGAAGTCGCTTGGTGCGAGATCAGGACTGTATGGCGGATGGTGTAGGCGCTCCCAACCAAGAGTTGCAATATGGTTTTGCTTTGCCGTCGCCGAATGTGGTCTGGCATTGTCATCCAACAGCAGAACGCCAGATGTGAGAAGGCCAGGCCGCTTTTTCCGAATCGCCTCTTTCAATTTCGACAGGGTGTCACAGTAGCGCGTAGCATTGATGGTTCCAACCTCCAAAAAGTCCAGCAACAAAACTCCTTGGGCGTCCCAGAAAACTGTGAGGAGCACTTTACCTGCAGAGGGAGTTGTCTTGAACTTCTTTCGGACAGGTGATGACGGATGTTTCCACTCCATAGATGCGGCCTTCGATTCTGGCGTGAAATGGTGGACCCACGTTTCATCCCCGTCACAATCCGAAACAGAAAGTCATTGCCATCTTCATGGTAACGCACGAGATGTTCCAGGCTGACCGCCATGCGTTGTTCCTGGTGTGTCGAGGTCAATTGTCGGGGCACCCATCGTGCTGACACTTTTCTGTATCGAAGAATGTCGTGGATGATGTTTTGAGCTCGCTCATGTGAGATTCCAAGTTCTTCCCTACTTCATCGATGGTGATACGCCGGTTCGCTCTAATCATGTCATCCACCTTCCCGACATTTGCATCTGTAGTGGCCGTGCGCGTCCGTCCAGCTCTCGGTATGTCCTCCACTTGCTGACGTCCATCACTGAATGTGCGACACCATCTCCGCACCATTTGCTTCGACATCACACCTGGCCCATAGACTTCCACGAGGCGGTTATGAATTTCTGTTCCTGATACTCCACGTGCCCATTCATAGCGGATAACCGCTCTCACTTCCTCCTTTGACCACGAATTCAAAAACACCTTCTCTCCATACCTACCGGGGCTCAAATGAGAGGCTGGTCTCCGCTTTGCGCAGGCACTGCAACAGCACCATCTGCTTGATTTGCAGCGACCTCTACCCAATGGTGTATCGGTGACTTGCGCGTTTTCCTGCTGTGTCGCCTTTCGCCCATAGCCGTTCAACGCTTCTTCCATATGCAAAGCCCTGATTTTTTTCTTGGAGGACTTTTTGAAGCTTATCAAGCGATATGACAAATGTCTCAACGTACTCGTACGAGAATAATAAAATAAAGGTATGTCATATCTTTAATGTCTCATTTTATTTTTTGACTTTCATACACAACTCTGACCACAGTCGACAGGGGAAACTTATTTTTCAACTTACCCTCGTAGTCAACATTCATGTATTAATTAATCAAAAATTCTATATTTATGACTATTTTTACATATTTTCAGAAAGGTATATTTAGAAACTTATTAATGAAAAATTTCAGTATTCTGTTTGACTAATAATAAAGAAAGAAAGGAGTGACTCCGTAACATAGTTACCTTTATATATATTTAACCCAATAACATAGCTATCAGCTACAGAGTAATCTTTGTAGCTGATACCTATGTGGAACAGGAAATGATAAATGTTATAATATTTCATGTAAGTTTTTTCCTTTGTATATGAAACTCCTTTTCCCAAAGACGAATTTGAATAAATCTATTTATAAGTAAATTTTTATAAGATCCTTAAAATATTGAAACAGAGATCAATGTATTTCATTAAATGTTTTAAAACTATTGCGTAAAATGTAAATTTTCAAAGGTAACTTTCAGTAAATATTTCATTAGTTTATGATACAGTTATTAATAATTAATAATACAAAAAAGATCAATAGGGTATATATGTTCTCTTATATAAAGTTTGTCAAATGTATAATCAACTTGTTTCGGTTAAGATTAAGAATACAAGATGTCAACAATTAAATTATTCATACAGTTTCTTTGAAAAGCGCTTCTGGTTGCCGAAGATCATGAATAATAGATTCTGAAAAGCATCATTATGTAATTAAAAATCGATTCATCCTGTTACAATGAAAAATAGGTAAAAACTAAAATCAGCAGTAATTATCAGTAAAAGTTTAAAATTTTTTTGATAAAAATTCCGTTAGAATATTTAAAAAAAATAAAAATTGATTAAAAGTTACTTATTAAAAATTGCACTGTAAAATAACATGCAGAATAAATAAAATACTCTAAAATAAAAGACAGAAAGATATAGAAATTAGAAATTATATCAATAGACAGCTAATTTTCCTTAAATAAATGTATTGCAGTTTATCTTTTAAGTATCTTCGTAGCAAATGTTAAGAAGAGGATTAAATATTGAAATAAAAGTAAATATTTATTTCAGATTATTTCTAGGGTAAAATGTTTTTTTTTTCGAAGAGAAGTAGTACTGTAAAATATTAAGCAAGGGCACTGTACAATGAGTATAAAAAAAGCTAAATTTTGCAATGTCTTAGATACATAATGCATGTTAAACATATAGTCTATAACATTAAAAAATTACGCACCAAGAATCACCTGAATAGGACAAAAATGAGTAGATGTAATTAATGTTCATACACTCATGTCCATAAATTAAGGATAATTCAGAATCACACAGAAATTGAACTCTAAAATAAAAATTTCACCTGTAGAATTATCACACACATCTTGAAGAAGAATATGCAAATTACAGGAAACCACCAGATGGCGCGGATAGTACGTCACAATGACGAGAGTGTAAGAGAGGGGTATATAAGGAATGGTGGCAAAGAAGTAAAATTGTTCACAAGCGCTTTAAAAGCCTTTCAGTGCAATAACCGCATAGTTATAGCACAAAGGAAGCATTTGGATGATTTTTTACGTGGTAGAATTATCGGACGACTGGAATGTGGACGTATCCAGCTGGAAGTATCCGAGGAACTTGGAATCTCCCAGAATGTCATCTCCAGGCTTTGGCAACGATTCCAAGATTATGGTAATGTGAGTAGATGTTACAGCACAGGTCGCCCCCGAGCTACTACGCCGAATCTACGGCAGTTACTGCCAAAAGAAACAGACGGAGCACAGCATCAGACCTATCTCGTCAGCTCTCTTCAGCTACCGGTACCCCCTCCCACCTGTCTACCGGAACTTCGGAGGGCATTGCTTGATAAGTGGTGTAATATTCCCCAAGATCAGATTGATAATTTGATACTCAGCATGCGTAGGCGTTGTAAGGCCTGTATTGCATCGTCCGGGAGACATATTCCGTATTAACCATCATACTAACCATGTTATACTGTTTTTTTGTAAATAGGTTCTTCTTTGAAATTTGCTCCAGGGAGTAAAAATCGCAAATTTTATTAATTATGTCAAACATATAGCATCTTTTTTGCTCTTTACCTTTTGTTTAATAAATATACTTTACAAATAAGTCAAATTTGTTTTGCTTCTGTCTCTTTCTTTGCCTGAACTTCATTATCCTTAATTTATGGACATGAGTGTATATTGAAAACAGTATCATAGGAATTAAAAGATTTATTCAGGATTTAAACAGCTAAAAGGTTTATACAGTTACAAGAGAAAATAAAAGAAGAAAAGTTGCATTGGCTCAACTTTAGCCATGTTGCAAGCTGTTGGTCCAAGTGGGCATTGACGATTGTCCTTCTGCCCAATTGTTTGCCATACACGTTTCATTTGGTGGGTTAGATAAGCACAATTTAAGGTCAAATATACCTTATCATCAGAACTCCCAACATGCTCTATTGGAGAGAGATATGGCGACCACGAAAGCAAGGTTAATTATGCAGAAGCTCTGACAAGCAGCGGAAAATCATGCAATGCACGGTCTGGCTCAATGCTGAGATAATGTAAGCCAAAGGATCCATGAAAAGAAGGGCAAAACAACGAAGCGTCGTATCTCATCAACGTACCACCATACTGTAAGGGTGTTATAGATAAAATCCGAAAGGGAGAAGCTATCAAAGGAAGCTGGCCTTTATGCCCAAACCCCTAATTGTTGAGCTGTGTGGCGGATGACAATCATGTGAATGTTGCATCTGAATGGTCTAGACACGACTTTGTTACTCATAGGGGCTCAATTTCTGGAGGAATTCATGGCTGAATCCAATTTTACACATTTTCGTGAGATTTCAATTGAGATAGGCAGACCACTGAAAATGGGGCTTGGCAGTGAGCAACGGTAAAGGCAAATAGCGCAATTGCTTCTTTAGCCTCAAACTTCGTTCGCTGTTGCCTATCAATGCTCATTACAGTTACCGGTGTTCTGTTCGCAGGTTGGATTGTTCGGATGGTTGATAAGGGGCTTGTGTCGATCGGATGACCCCTTTGTTCTTATGTTCCGTCCTCGCTCTTGCGGCCATGGTTCGCCCATTTCTGCCAACTTCATCGAAAGCTATGGCTCCAACGTCGAACAATCCTATTATCTGATGTGCTTCATTTAGTACAACCATCCCTTCTCAAATGGTAACACATCTGTTCATATTGTTCTTAAATATGTTTGAAAGGCATAAATAAAGTCATTTGCACTAATATATGGGCTTATGCAACTCCGTCTTATTCGGACAAATGTTTGTTAGTGCTTCGCTTCTAATGTTATAAAGTGCATATTTCTTAATTTGCAATTTTCAGAAATTTCTTTTATAGTTATTCCTTTTTATAACATATTTCAATTTATAATTTAATTTTAATGATTTATAAGGTTACAGAAAGTTCGTTTTTTTTTATTCTCCTCTTCCCAGAAAGGGTATTATTGCCAGACAAATGGTTTGTAGAAAGAAAAATAATGTATTCTTTTTAAAAGGTTAAATAAGTAGGGGTAATCTCTGCGTTAGGGCGTTAAATTTTGACTCCAAATATCCCAAGTCATCAAATTTGGCGACTAAAAAATAGATGTCCTTAGACAAATCTAGAAGAGTCTACAACAGACAGAGAAGTCTAGAAACAAATCTAGAATTTGATTATAGGACGAGATAGCTTTAGAATTTACAGGGAAAATAATTTTTCTAGCTTATTTAAAAACGGAAACTACAAGGAAGGTACATCAGAACAAAAAATTTATCAGCGATAACTTACTGTTTCATTTGCAGTATGCGATATTATGATTATTGTTTTGAACTTCTGTGTATTATACTTGTGTGAACTTAATATCTGTGTCACTGTAGATTTATACGTGAGTATTAATTGTTTCTCTTTAGGGGAAGATGTATTGTACTTTACAAAGAATTCCAGGATAAACTGGGATTTATTTCGAAAGAATTTGCTAGTTTTCTTTAGATCTTTTTACATTTGAAAGCCGATTCACCGCATAATAAGAATTTCTGAATGATGTTATTCATCTTGCGAATATTAAGTAACAATAAATAAATTTGCTTACAACTTACCTTTTTCTGACAATTAATGAAATAATCAATTAAAAACAATTCTCAAAATATAAAATCTTGACGTTTATAAATCAGCAGTTCACTTTTCATGTTTTTGTAACTTCATCTAATATATCTCCTTTTCTATATGGTTTTTAAACATAGGATTGAAACTCAAAACAGAATACTTTTTGCTATCCATTTTTAAAAAGACTTTTTTCTTTTAAATATTGTGTGTGTGTTCCTATTTTTTAAAATTCTCTTTACTGTCTAATCTTACTCTAAGTAAAAATACTTGCTACTTTACGTTTTAAAAGGATCCTAAATATGTTTTAATATTAAACAAATTCTTTATAATCAATTGTGCAATTATTGCAGCATTATTTGATTTGATATGGTACTAAATTTCTCATTTACAATAGAAAATATACCTCAGCGCAGTCATTATAAATAACAATAATTAATATGGGTTTAATAATAATGGACAAATATAAACTTTAATCATGTATTTCAGATTATGGAACTTAATATTTTATTGTGATTTTCAGTAAAAGATGTACTGATGGCTTAGAAGTTTACTGTATTTCAGAAAAATGTGTTTCACAATTTTTTTACTACGAAATTGTTTTATACTTAATTTATTCTAATGATAACTCAAAATATCAGATGCTTTTTTTTTCAGAAAAATAATTGTGTAAAGCGTGCTAACTGTAACAATTGAACAAAAATACATTTCTGGTAATATATTTCCTGCTCTTCAATAGATCTACTCATTTCTATATGACAATAATGAAAAATAAACTAGCATTACTTTAAAAAAATTCCTTAAAGAATTGCACCATAAACAAGTGAAGAAAATTTAAATAGAAAAGTGAGAAATAATTCTCGAAATTATTATTTTTTCGCATATTTAATTCTAAACTACACATGGGTTTTGAGTTATAATTGCGTACAAAATGAAACCATAAGAAGCGAACTGGTTTCACTAGAAGCATATGTTTAAATAAGTAATTGAATAAATCTTATTGAATCCGCTTAGAAAAAGATGTTATTCAAAGTTTTAAAGTAATTCCTTTTTAACGCATCATTAATTTTTCAACGTTATATGCGCCATTTAACCTTTTCGTCAGCTTAAAATAAACACAATTATCGTTTTAAGTGGGTCATTTTCCTTGATTATCTCAATCATGGCGTAAATATTTTATATTTCAGAAGGATTATTTTCTTTTTACACATTTATATTTATGCACAATTATACTTGCCATTCTTTAAGAAAGAATTAATTAGTGTTTTATATCAATTTAGCTAATGCAAAATTCTATAACAAATGAAAAAAAATAAGCCCTGCAAGCTTTTTAATTTATAAATAAAGCATAAATCAGTTATTGAACGTTTACAGAATTCGAATTTTTCTATTAAATTGTGTTTACTATAATTCATATCTAAGACAAATAAGAGTATAGAAATAATGGTTGATATTGTTACGAATCTTGTGTAGATAACTTAAATCTGCATGTATGTGTTATGTTATTTTCTGTTGCATTTTTTTATGATAAAAAATTGTAATATTCGCAAGCAACGCCGCCCCCTTACATTATAATGGCGATTCAATACTTGGCTAAATATTGGCAATACAGCCAAGTTGGCATCCTTTTTGGCCCTAAATTTGGCGATTTGGTGACCATATGGATGCTTTTGGAAATTACTGGAGAAATCTATAGCATCTCGATCAATTATGTGTGTGTAAGGAATTATTATACCTTCTTCTCTCTAACCCGGCTAGATGTGTGGGAGGAACTAATTGATCAGACGTCATGATTCACTACAATAGTTTATTTGTCACAATATTCAATACAGACACAATAATAATCCAATTAAGATAAATTTGATTAACACTTAGAATACTGAGGTGAGACAAGATAACGTGGGGATAATATATACGATCCTTTAAATATATTCCTACGATATCTTATACAAGCTCGTTTTTACCTCGGACGTGTGCTAACAATTTAACTCTCTAACTTCTACTTAAAATATGAGCTCAGTACTTGAACTCTTGCAATTCTTTGTCCGTTAGATGAGGCCTTGAACACTAATAGTTGACTTGAGCACTTCTTATAGATACCCATTTCACACGTCCTACACTGTTTTCGTACTACTGCCGGATTTCTCGCTTCTCATTAATTCACTTCACATCCGAGTTATCCTCCCTTCTGTAAAATTCAATTCTCAAATAACTAATATTCAATTCTCACTTCACTAACCTTCGATTCTCACTTCACTAACTCTCCAAAACTCGCGAATATAGAATACATATATTAAACCTAATATGCATAATCACGTTTTCTTGTCTTCGGTGAAAGTTGGTTGAAAGAATTCTTTCCCTAAAGGAATCCCCAAGGAATTAGGGGAAGGAACCGTATAGATCCGTCACAAATGATGTAAGCAGATTTTTCGAAAAACCTCTCGAAGGTAGCTACACATACTACAAATAGCAGTCTATCGCTGAAACTGAGTCAGTATTACTTCGGTTGTTGAAGAGGACGAGAATCTGCTTGCGGATAACCTTCAACATTACGTACTTGTATTTTTAGACACTGATAGTTGTGTCTAAGCGCTGAAGAAGGGGAGAAAACCTTCAGGTAATTATTCAGCGAATTTTATTGCTGCATCCTGTATTTTAAGATTGTTTTTCCGCAATAAATTTTCATCGCTCCTAAAGAACTGTTTTGTTCTCGAGACTGGTAGTATAAAATCCACAACCCCGATTCTACGTAAGAATATTAACATATTAATGTTGTTACTGATATTAACTTTAGCAGTTGTCAATTAAAAATATCTGAATTAAAAATTCTAGCGTAGTAGCCTATTTGTCTTAATCACAGATTCAAGGTCAGATTGCGGGTTCAAGTCACAATGCTACTGAAGATCCGGAGTATAGAAAGACTGATGCGCGTTAAAACTGACATGGCTCAAAGTCCTCAAGTTGTGTGGTGTGGTGAGTAGGGGGCCTGCTCAGGTATAATCCTCGTCATTTGACCACGGTTTAAAATTACGTGATTAGTTTTCAAAAGTCCCCGTGTTGTCTTATGCGTGATTTTTAAAACACTCACTGAATTAAAAACTGCAAAAGAATAGTAAGTTTTAACTAATAAATTAGTTACATTAATATGAGTTCACTGTTTACTATAGCCAATTGGTAAAGTAAAAAAAGGTACATTTGAGCATTTTAAGGTTTTTTACAAACTTGTCTTTGTTAAAAAGAAGCCAAAGTTTTTTGATAAAGTTTATAAAAATTATATTTTTTGATAAAAAATTATTAAAAAACATAGTTGTATGAGATTTATTGTAATATTAGCAATTTTATTTTATATGTGGTTTTTATTCTATTCTATAGAATCCACGGGGATTGAAGTTTGTTCTTGCAAACGTATATGTAATAAATAAACTGAAAAAACAAACCAGTATTTTCCAGTTTATTCTTGAATACAATCAAAAGAAAAGACTTATGTTGTCAATTGCACTAATTCATAAAGAAAGATGAGCATTAACTATTATTGTACGCGCATTTTTATGCGGTATTTCCTCTAATGCATCATAATTATCTTATTGTGTGTAAATTTTTAAATTACTGTTTTATTTGAAGTTAAGGACAACTTCTTGTTTGTATATCAAGCTGAGAGAACTTGTAAAACTATCTATTTGAATGAAAATGAATATTTGAGTTCGTGCACAAATCTACATGCTTCAGAAATCTTGAACTGCAAAAGAATTTTGAATTCGTATCATAACTACATCAACATAATGGGAATCTTTAGAAATTAGCTTAGAAGTATATAGTTTACAAAACCAAAATATTTCCTTTTCCGTGCATCGTTCCCCTACACGGCGGATCTTTAGTGGTATTAGGATCAAACTCATGACACGCTAGCCATGATCCGATGCCTAGACCACTCGGCCACGGCCCTAAGATTAAATCCAGAAAGATCATAAAAAGTAACCAAACAAGTCAAAGGTTATTTACATCTTATGAATTCGAACTTGACGTAACATAGTGCTAAGACAACATGACATTGATAAAAAAATAGCATACATATTATAATGAAAAAAAAAATCCCACTACAAAAATTCATAAAATCTCTAATTGAAACAGTTTGCATTAAAAGGAGAAATAATTAAGCAACGTAATATTTTGGTACATTTTAAAGTTAGAAGAAAAATTTCAGCTTCTCTTGATTTATAAAGCTCATATCGTATGTTTGGATATGATAAAAAAAGTATTGTAAATTAAGATTGCCAGAATATGTTTAAAGAAAAGAAAATTATATGATTAACACATGTTATATGATTCTAATAATCATCCAAGATTTCCAGAACTGAAAGAATTCATTGTCATTTATAAAATTTTACAATGATAGTTTATCTTAAATTATTTTTCTGTGTAATTTTTGACGTTTGTGATAAAACGTTAGTTAAAATCGTATCGATTTATAGGGTGGCCGCGGGGAGTGAGTGAATATTAACGTCGCGCTGCTCAGCTGCACGAGGGTGGCCGTGGTAGCCTAGTTCTCAAGGTCGTGGCTGGCGTGTCATGAGTTCGAACCCAGGACCACCGAAGACCCACCATGTAGGGGAGTGATGCACATTAAATCTGTCGAAAGTTCAAACGTCTTACCGTTGATGGGGTGTGGTAGTTAGGAGAGGGAATGCCAGCTCAAGTGTCATCCTCGTCACTTGTTCATGGTTCAAAATTACGAGGTCCATCACCAAAAGCTCTCGTGTAGCTGAACATAGCGCCATTAATATTCACTCATTCAATTTATAGGTGCTAAATAAATTATACTATTGATATTTAAAATATTTTTTTTGTTATACTTCATTAGTGTTATTTTTTAAAAATAACTTCCTAAAAAAATAATTTTTGATTGGTAAAGATTGACGTTCACATACATTCTTTGCAACAAATTGTTATTATTAATGCTCATTTAAAATGGGACAGCTTGCTTAATAATAATGAGTTATTTCATTTCATAAGATGAAAATGCAAGAAATGAAAGGGGAAAAAAAACCAATAAAATGAAATTTTTTCCGAATATTTGAAATCAACATTTTAATACGAAAACATCACTGAATTAGTAACAATAAGTAAAGAATAAAATAAAAGACAAAAATCAGATAAATGTAAATGTTTTATAGAACAAAAAATTCAGAGATATGTTTCACACCCACCCACACAAATTTAAATTGTTACATCTTTTGAAACACTTAAGAGATCATGTCATTTTAAATAGCTTAAAGTTATTTGGATTGAAATTTGATTAAAGCAACTTGCATATCTTTTCTAGTATATAGATGGCTTATAAATTTTGTAGATGATACTGCGGATGAAACTTGCAGTATTGTAACCGCATAATAAATTTAACGGTTATGAAATTTTCACTCGTAAATTGACTCTTTTATATAAGGCATCATTCTATTAACCATTTTGTGACTATTAGCTTTTACTGCTTAGAACTAAACAGCCCTTAACTACTTCTTTACGATTCCTATTTAGCTTTTATTGACATAAAATACGATCTTCACAGTGCATCTACAAAACACAGCACGCAAACTTACGGAACAAAACACGTTTTGCTTCGAATATCCAACTGCGTGACCATTAAAACCTACACGCCTGGACGCATCTCGACCTTCAAGGTAATGCCTAAATATTAACGCATTCTCTCCCCTCATTTTTTGTGCCTCCGAAAGGAAATTAAACGAGTGGTACCGAAAAAAAAAGTCCAAAAGGACAATGAAAAAAAAAAGAACTTCTCTGTCAGGCAGTCGTTTTAGTAGGGCTAGGTAACCAAGACGACGAAATCTGTTTCCTATATCATCGGCGATCAATTCTTGTTCCAGCGCTGGGTTTTAGTTGGTCCACCCCGGTCTGTGTGACAACAGTTGTCGTGGACGCCTTGAGACAGGGGGCTGCCCGATTCTTTACCTATCGTGTGCCATCTGAAGACGTTGTCAAATCTACAGGTGCATGACCTCGTCTTAAGACATCGCACGCTTTCGTGATTTGAGGAAATGTTCTCTTCCTTAAGTCGATTGGAGTTCTTGAGTGTGGTTGGTTAAATAGGAACATGCTGAGTGGTGGGTGCTTTTGATCTTCGCAACACAGTAACTGAGTCATTATGAAAGATGAAAGTAGTGAACTGAAGTAAGGTGTTTGTTGGATACGTAATCAGATTTTGATTCTCATTTTGGATACTTTCACTTTTACCGTGCTGTCAAAGATGAATGGTATGATTAGATGCGAATGAAAATTGCATTATTTTGCTTATCTCCTCGTCTCTTTTTAAAATCATATTGCGATAAAAATATTTTTTTAATTCTATGAATAAGAGTATCAGGTATAAATTTTATTAAATATCTTGTCAATTTATTATTTTTATTCAATATAGTTAAATCAAAGATTTTGATGTGATATCTGTAGCATCCAGATTACGGGTTAAATAGTGATCAAAATTGAAGAAATGTATTTTTTAGTAGTAAAATGTCCTCTGAGAGTCCTTTATATGAGTATTAAATGTATGTACTCGTTTTCAAAATGAAATAAATTTTATTTTTAACCCTTTAAACTTGTCAATCATCGCAATGTAAATAACGTAAGAGATTACGCAAAAATCAGCTAATTAAATTTTGTTGCATAAATGTCGTTTTATAATCTTCTAGAAAAAGTGATTATACATACATAGGTTTAATTCTCGTTATCTCTAATTATTTATTTAGTAATTTCAATAATTCTTATTCTCACCAATTTTAGTTTTAAATGAATAATATTTGCTCATAAAAATGTAATTTTTTTCTTGGAAAAAATAACGGTTATAAAGATTTTTTAATGTAAAATGCGATTTTCTATCTTTTTATATCGATCAAAAATAATACTTTGCTTCTTATCTCACTTTAAGAACTGTCATTTATCTCAGTTAAATAAATTTTTAATTTATTTTCTTGAATTAAGGGTAGTTAACATAGTTTGTTTACAAGTATCTTTGGCATGCATCTATGTATAATGATGGGACAAGTTCAATAATTTTTTTTCAGATTTTGACTCGTTAAGAAAAGCATAATGCATAGCGCCAAATCATCTAGAAGCCGACAGCGGAGCAGACGCATGAGCTCCCTTTCGAAAGAAGACGATGAATTCACCGAATCTTCTCTCAGCCGGCCTAGTACTCAAGACAGTAAACGTTCTTCTTACAGCAGATTATCTACAGACAGTGGAGCAGGATCTCTGGATGACTTCAACAATCGTCGAAACTCATCTCCAGATTTCTGGAAAGGTAGCATTGGCAGAAGGCACACTGCTCCAACAAGAAAACTCTTATCTCCTGAGATAGATGATGGAGAACTTTTACGTCCAAATACAGTTCACGTATGGAGTAGTTGCTCTCCAAGATGTTCTTTATCTCGATATGCCCCCCTTCCAGCTATTGGGACCCAACAGGAAAAATTACAAACTCATAAATATGAGCGTCCAGTTCCTGTACGACGGCAATGTTTCATGGGACCTTTAGATATTGATACTGAAGACACACTGTCAAATGATGTTAATGAAAATGACATAAATTACCACCAGGATAATGAGGAGAGTTCTCATCCTCCATTGTTCTCATTGACACTGAATAGTGATAGTGATTCAGATTTTGAAGAAGAACCTGAAAATGTACAACAGAGTGTGTCTGAAAATGAGGAATGTCCAGAAAAGCCACGCCGAACATTAATTCGATCAGCGACATTTACCATCGAAAAGGAACGTCCGGACATTCGTGGACCTTTCCTCTCTGTTGCTATCCGGTTGCCGGATGGTACACGTGTGGCTGATAAATTTGACTGCAAAGAAACGTTAGGAAATGTGTGTGAATTTGCAATAGACAAAATGGAAGGTGCTAGACCACAAAAATATTCAGTGGCTACAACAGATGTTCCTAAAAGGACTTTCAGAGATATGACTCTGTCACTTAAAGAAGCTGGAATAGATGATAAAACTCTTTTGCATTTGCAGTTATCAGATGATTGTGATTCTGACTAGTAATTTGTGAAAAATTTTGCAAGTATATTTGGTATTACTTATTTTCAATATTCATTTGAATAATTTACTTAACAGAAACAATTTGTTGAATTTTTATTGAAGTGCAATATTTCTCATACAGCAAATTAGGTTTAAGAACATCAAATGTTACTGTTCAAAAATCGAATTCTAATTCACTTTTAAGTTCATTTTAGGAAAACATGTTTTCCATGTAACGCATTTAGTATTATGCTTTAAATTATGCAATAAAAACTAATTTCTTTTAATATTATAACTGTAGTACAAAATAAAACTGTTATAAATATATTACTAAATGAAATTATTTTAAGGTTTTAAAATTTTTGTATGTGATCAATGCAATATTTTGTGCAGAATTTCCTTTTTATGACAATATATAGAAAATAACATTCAATATTAGAGAAGTATTTTTGAAACGGGGGGGGGGCATATTTTTAAAGAACTGAAAACATGTTATATATATCTACGTTTGTAACATACTGAAAACTGTCAAGCTAAATATGAAAAATAATTTGAGTGATATAATCAAGTTTTATGATATCCCAAACAGTTAGTGATTATTTTTTATTGAAGAATAATAGCTATTAGTGATGTAATTATTGTATGTATTGAAAATGGTACTGCTCTTGTATATTTCTAAATGTAAGTATAAGTGGTTACCTGATTTTAAGAATGTGTGCTGTAATAAATGGAATAATCAATCAATAGAATTAAGATAATTGTAAATGTATTTTCTGCATCCAGATATTTAAAATCAAACTTCAATGTAAAAAGATTTGTTATAAAAGATCTTTATATAAAAATAAAAATATAAAGATCTTATCCAGATCTTTATATAAAACATAATTGCAGCGTATTTTTATTCGTGCTTTTATGAATGTCAGTCTTAATGGAAAAAAAGTTTATATTCGCCATTTTAAATTATTTGGATGATATATCCTTAATGTGTTTTAGTGCTGAAATATTTTAAGCTACACAAATTGGTCTATTTCCATACCAAAATATTATGTATAGTTTTATCTATACTTTAAATGAAAAGTATATATAAAGGCTGGAAAAACTCTTATATGTTCACATATGTATCTAATTTTTGCCCTGATTAATGTTTAACAATTTATTTACTCTATTAAATAATTGTTACTTCACTTGGTTTATGGAAGTTGCTTCTATCAAATTTTTGATTGTTTTCTTTTAAAATATTATTTGAAGTTTCATTAATATATGTACTAGAAGAGAAATCATTTTTTTATTAAAACTTTTTCATACCAATGTTGATAAATTTCCATAAATATGATAGAAAATTTTTATTATGGAAATTTCTTAAGTTAATTCACACGTTATACTTTAAGATTACATTCTTTTAATTCCAAAATGGATGTAAAATTATCGGAGAATAATCACTCTTTATTACTGACCAAAAAGAGGCATTGAAAGGAAAATATATAAGCGTATTCTGGAAATGTATTAGTAAAATTTTAATACCTGAAACATCGGCTGTAAAAAATTGTATTATAACACTAAAAATGTAAAGTAGTCTCCTTTTTCATGATGTCATTCAAATAGTTGTATGATTACTGTAAAAACTAGATTCATAAGACATGCAATGAAAAAGGTTTTTTGAAAATAAATATCATTTCATAAATGTATCATCTTAAAAGGAAAGCGTTATAGCTTTCCATGTAGATTAACTAGAGTGTGATTGTAAAGCTTTCTAGAAAGACAAAAGTAATTTTATTAAAATGTGTTTGTATTATTGAGTTCTTGTCTTTTTTATTAGCTATAAGTAGTATTTCTTGAATATAGTCAAAAGTTTTGTCAATTATTAATTTATTTTTATTTTATGAGCATAACGAAATTTAAAAAAAAAAACAATATTAAAGATGAATCTTACCAAGCAGAGAAGGAGCAGTCAACACAATTGACAATTATATTTATAAAGAGGCATATTATTATTTTCTTATAAAAGAAACAGGTGAAATAAAAAAATTTTAAATGGTAAAAATCTATTTTTATATAAAGTACACAAATTGCATATTAAAATTAATAAAGCAAATTAGAGTAACGTAATGATTCTAAAGTATTTATTCCTTCAAAACTTGAAACTCGTATTATAAATTTTTATAAATGAAAGGGAATATATATATATATATATTTCCTGCTAAAATTACATACCGAATACAGTTATTCAAAAAAGAGTTGTGTGTATTTAACAATATATATTCCTTCATGTACTTGCTTGACACGTTCTAATTCAGTTTAACACTAAAAAGACAAACTTAGTAAATATCTATATTGCCCAAAATCATTCAAAATGACTGCATTTTGAAAGAAGAATTAATGTGTAAAGATATTTGTTTAGAATTAATTTTTAATATTTTTTATATTCTTAAGGGTCGTATAACAAGATATTAGTAAATATTAACAAAAAAAATTTACTTCACTTAGAAAAAAAATATTCTAAAAATTCTAAGAAATTGTGTCATTATATACATAATTGCCTTTCTTATTGAAATTAAAAGCAGTCAAAATGACTTTCATGGGTAATAATGTGTTAATATATATATATATAAAAGGATAATTATATATATTATAACAAACAGAAAAAAGTATTTTACTACCCTAAAATCGGGAATTTTTTTTAAAAACTCAATTTTTTTATGGTTTTATTTTATAAGCCATCTTATTAGCTTTATAAAAATACCAATTTTTATTTTTATTTTCCATTCACTAGAACAAAAACTACAAGTGTTTTAGTAAAAGCGATTGCTCTCAAAAAGTTTTGAAAATAATTAACCGAATTTTTTTGTGTATGTTCTGTATAATAGAAGTGTTTTAACCTTCAGATTTATCAATCACTGTTTTATTACAAAATTTATAGTCCCTGGTGTTAATATAATCACTGTTTTTTTTAAGCAGTTTTATATAATAACTTAGATAAGGTGCTCTAATTTTTGTAAAAATGAAAATCTCTTATCCTGAAGGTAATTTCAAAAATGTGTGAGTGATAAAATAACACATCAAAATTGAAAATTTTAAAATTTGTTCATTAATTTTTTGTACAGAGTGGGACCCAGTTTATGTAACTTTTTGTAAATTTTTAGCAATTTTTTTCCCATTTCAGTAGTAATAATTTATTTTCTCTTTTTAATTTTAGCCTTTTTAAAAAAAATTTACTAAATAAATTTAAAAACCGCAAACAAATCTCAACATCTCCATTTTTTTAAAAAAAAGTTGTCCCAAGTAGTCGGATACATAAATGTTTATTTCCCCACCTTACGTAATCATGTATCAAACTTCACATCTAGTATTTCTCAGAAAAGATCATCCAAACTATAAATTCTAATTCGATTTCATTTTCTTGTATGGTCGGTCATTTGGGAGAATTTCACGAGTTATTCTCCTCTCAAAGCCTAAGTTAAAACGTGTCGAATTAACAATAATTGTGAAATAAATATATAATCCAACTGTTAGGATCCAATAGGAATAAGAAACTGTTTACAAAAAAGTCTCCATGTGCTCATTTGAAAACGTTTCAAATGTACACAGAGACAAGAAGAGGGAGAAGTCACGTATAGAATAAAAAAATTTTGGTTTCGACAAAATTGAAAAGCAGATATCATAAGAATATTATGTAGGTTATATTCTCAAAATTTATTAGTTGTGTCAAAACTTTTTATCTCAGTAAAATAGAAACAAACCAGTACAATGACGAGATTAAATGTTATTCAAAATAACAGGAATTCCATAAAAATAATTATATTTCAAAATTATTGATATGTGTGTCAGGTTATTTTATTGACTTAATTAACAGGAAATAATTTAAGCATTTAAATTTCAGTGGGAAAAAAATGAAATATTTAAGCTGATTGATTGATTGATAGTTAACTTCGCTCTGCGAAGAAGCCTGAGGACTTATGTGGAAGAAATCCGAGTGATACTTCACTCTCCAAACTTCCCCACACGCCAACATACGGATTTACAACTTCCATAGATTTAATATTCATCTCAGCCCTTCTACATGACGCGTAATAAATGGCCCCAGTGAGTGAATATTAAGGAGACATGGTACGATTTGAGCAAAAAATTTAATTTAAGGATTTTCAAAATTTTTTTGGTTGCCTCCTATGTGTGTATACTATATAAAACAGATTTTGTGCTCAAAATTTCATAAAAAGCTAGCCATTTAATTTTTTAAGAAAAAAGCTTAAAATTTGTGAAGTGATTTTAAAATGCTACTCCTCCTACAAAAGTTAACTAACACGCATAAAATTTTATTTACAGTACGGTCAAACTATGCATAATACACACAAAAGTTGGTATGGGTTTTCCGATGATATGACTGGTATTTATACAATGCTTCTTTTTATGAATGCTTATTGAAAGTTCCTTAAAAAATGTACAAATTCAGAGTTCAATTATTTTTTTAAAAATAAGTATTGCTTTGATTTAAAAATGTCTACCAACTTTTCTTACATGTACTATTAGCAATAGGTAAAAAAATCAAAGCATTAGGCACGATAGAAAAGGGGCCTTAGAATTTTAAATGAAGGCAAACTAGTTATTTTATCTTTCCGTGATAAGTAAGTTTAAAGTTTTGATTTGCCATAGGGATGTGGATAAAAACGAACGCAAAAGCTATCATAATTCTGTGTTTTTTTAAGTGTAGAGCTTTCAAATTTTGTCAGGTTATAGAAAAGTATATAAAAAATAATTTAAGTTAAAAAATTAAATTTGATTTTTCGACCGATTTTTGTCATACTGCGTCCCCTTAACATCACACTGTTCAGCTACAAGAGAGCTTTCGGTGACGGACCTCGTAATTTTAAACCACGGTCAAGTGACGAGGACGATACCTGAGCTGTCACCCTCTCTCCGAACTACCACACCCCCACACCCACTGACTCTCGAGGATATTACCCCCCCCCCCCCCCCCCCCCCCCCCCCCTCCCCCCCCACCACACCAACGGGAGGACGTTTGAGCTCTCGAGAGATTTAACGTGCATCGCTTCTCTACACGGCGGGTCTTCAGCGGTACTGGGCTCAACACGCTGGCCACGAGTCCGTTATTTTGGCCACAAGGCTACCGCGGTCACATAAATGGTTCCAGAAATGGAACCCATATTTTAAAAGAAACAAAGCCGACCACTGGGGTTATGATTATCAGAACCATTATTAATTTCATTATATGATGCAATTTTTTAGCTCACAAACTGAAACTTTAATAAGAAAATTTATAAAAATAAATTAATAATTAATTAATAAATTAATCCTATATTAACTTATTTTCTGTTTTACCTACAATTAAAACACGATTATTTTTTTATTTTATCATTTGAAGACATTATCTATAATTTAAAACGTAAAAAAGAACTGTATTGTGATAAACATATCGACTAATATCCTTACAATATTTAGGTAATTTATACATACTGATTCTAATTGCTTTATGTCCTTGCTTTTATTTTATTTAAAACAATTGTTGTTAAATATTCAACTCAAAGAGTATCTGACACGACATATTTGCATGAAAAAAATGATAATGGAAACAATATAATTTTAGATGCTCACGAAGACTTTTAACGTAAAGGAAAGAATGAGAAGAACGCATCTAAATATTTAAACAAGTGTTAAATAGAACTAGGACATGGTTCATTAGTTTTTCAAATGAGGAATATCTAGTTCATGTATTTTTAGTAGTTATCTAAACCAGTATTGTGCTTCTATATAAATAATTATTACTGAATGTAGTGTTATATGAAAAATATAAACTAACATTTGTATGTGAGATTGGTGCATGCTATATAAAAAGAAATGATGATGTTTCTAAATCTTGAATACGAAGCCAAAATTTTAATTAAAATATTTTTAGGAGTAGACAATAAAAGTCTCTAATTAGAGGATAAATGCATGATTAATGTGTACTTATTTATGCATATTGTTTTCTAGATTGCTGCAATTTTATTATTGCAGGATATTACATTATTAATGCACGTAACTATATTCCATAAAATGTTTTTCAATATTTTTAATATTGTAACATTTGCGGATATTTACATAACATAATATGTGTGATAACTCTCTCCTTTTCTCTCTTCTTTAGAAGTTTAATATTTATAATCTAAGCATATATGATTAGTAAAATTGTTCTTAATTATAGTAGTTATTGTATGTTTTAACATTTTATACATTTTTATTAGGATTTAATGCTTCAAATTTTATTTTGCTTATGTTTTCAAGTAGAAATCAACGTTTCTCCCTTTTACTTAACTATATGAAGCTTATGTATATGATAATATAAATTTGAATGCAATAATTCTAAAATTTGTATTATTTGTATTTGTGTGATTTCGCAAATATTTTGTAAGCACTTTTTTAGAATGCCTTTAAAAATTAAGAATGTTGGATCGCGTTTGATTATCAAGGAAAAATATATGTATTTAAATATAACAAAGGGAGTTTTGAGGAGGCAAAATATACATTGGTAAATTTCTGCAACTGTCAAATAAAAAGTTTTTAAAAAATGTTATTTAAAAATATATTTTATCAATCTTGTTATGTATAAACTTTTTAAATTGAAAATATTAGTATAGGTATAGTTTTGATTCGACGTAAGCTGTAAAATATAGAGATGTACCCCACTACGTTTGACAAACAATCAATAGAGATGTGTTTTTCTTATTTGCTATTGTAAAAAATATCTATCTTAATCACATAATGCCTTTTTAAAATTTGATATAAAATATATAAAGAATTTCGGCACCTTTTAATCCATAAATAATTCCAATATAAGATTCAGATTGTTTCGAGTAGGGAACTACATTTATTTTTCAATGTTTTTTTTTTTTTAAATATCGACATTGGTTAAGAATTTTCTGAACGATGTTCGATTTAACTTATCTAACATCAGCTATCAGAAAAGTAATGAGTCATAATTGAATTTCGAATTGAAATTTTAAATATTATTCGGAAAATATGTAGCAATGGAATTTTCATATGATATTCTCTCATTTCATATATAAAGAATTATTTATGGAAGATTACATGGGAAATTTCCTTATTAGTATTTTAAATAGCCAAGAAAATCGCAATAAACTGTTGTGAAGATTTGTTTTTAATATAAACAAATGTTTGTGTATTACATTTTCGTACGAATAAGTTGGATAGAATTAATTTGTTTTGATACTTTCGAAACTACACCGTGGCCGCGGTAGCCAAGTGGTCTAGGCATCGGATCATGGCTAGCATGTCATGAGTTCAATCCCAGGGCCACTGAAGACCCGCCGTGTAGGGGTCTGCGACGTTAATATTCACTCACTCCAAACTACACCAAGGAATGACCAATTCCATTTATTATGACTAACCTCACTTTATATATATATATATAATTTTCTTTACGGGGAACACTGTTGTATACTAAAAGGAAAGAGATAAATTTAAACTATATTTAACATTTGAGTTGAACTCTGTCAGTTTAAATCATGTTGACAATGAATGAGCAGCATTTGACTCAAGAAACTTCTATATTAAGGTCTTTCATGATTCCAAATACAATTAACTCTCGTATCTGTATGGTGACTAAGCTAATTTGGATCACGAATGAGCAATTCCTGTGTAATAAATTAACTAATTAAGCAGTAATTTACAAACCTGATCACTAAACTTACACTTCATCAATCAAGCTGTTATTCTACTAATTAGAAATTAACCTGTTACTTTGCTTACTAAGTGATTAAATCGTACTTAAGTAAACAGAGCATTAACCATTAAGGTATCTGACTACTTGCGATAACTTTTTTTTAAAAAAAAATGGAGATATGAGGATTTTTTTTGTAGTTTTTAGATTTGTTTAGTACATTTCAAGAAAAATATGCTAAAATTAAGAAAAAGAAAATATTATTACTAAAATGGGAAAAAATTGGTACAAATTTACAAAAAATAACATAAACGTCACCGATTCTGTACCAAAAGTCTATGAACAATTTTTCAATTCTGATGTGTTACTATATTATTCGTTTTGAAATGACTTTCAGGACAAAAGATATTTTAATTTTTACAAAAATTAGAGCACTTCATCTTAGTTATTACATGAAATTGCTTAAAATAACAATCCTTATATTAACGTGAGGGACTGTAAATTTTGTAATAAAGCAGGGAGTGAAAAACCTGAAAGTCAAAAAACTTCTACTATTATACAGAATATATACAAAAAATTTTAGTTAATTATTTTCAAAACTTTTTAAGCAATCGCTGGCCCCGTTTGAGCGTATTAAAAAAAAACATTTCGTTTAAAAGGCGTTTTAAGGTATGGCATCTTGCTTAAAGTAACGGCATCTGCTTTTAATAAAACACGTGTAATTTTTATTCTAGTGAATGGAAAATAATAAACTTGGTATTTTTATAATGCTAATAAGATAATCTATAAAGTGAAATAATAATAAAAAATTGTCAATTTTTGGCAAAAGTAACAATTTTAGGGTAGTCCGATACCTTAATTGTACCAGCGAATGGTAACGTTACTAAGAAAGCACTAAATTGCTTTTTAATAACATTGTTTTTAATTCTACATTACTAATAAAATATTCCACAACTATACTAATCAAGATAGCACAATTACTATATATACCAAAAAGAGAGACTGATTAATTATTAACATCTCTTTGAAATACCAAAAAGATAGAAAGGTATGTATGAGGAAAACTAGTTGGTTTACAGCTAACACTGGAGTAAACAAATACAAAATTAGGTGCAAAAAATGCCTCTTATTGTTTATAGACAAAAGATTACTAAGTGAATTTTTTTATTATTGAAATAAATGAGTGAAAACCGAGTGAAGTCATTCATATAAATCTCTTCGTGGTCTATGAAATCTGTAGCCGATTGGTAAGTGGCACTGACATTCACGGAAAGTGTGACAAGCA
This sequence comes from Trichonephila clavata, assembly GCA_019973975.1. Classification (NCBI taxonomy): domain Eukaryota; kingdom Metazoa; phylum Arthropoda; class Arachnida; order Araneae; family Nephilidae; genus Trichonephila; species Trichonephila clavata. The sequence goes on from BMAO01022152.1 coordinate 33,153, forward strand.
ATCCAGAGCATGACGGCTGGTCACGCTGGACTCGATTGGTTCTGCTCTCTTTTGCCCACTTAGTGTTAATGACCCATTGAACTGGTAACCTGCGAAGCTTGACCAGGGGAGAGGTTATAATGGAAAGCTAAAAGGGAGAAGAAATACTGGAAAATTATAAGAAAAACGATTGACCCAAGAAATGTTATCTATAGTTTTGGGAAGATCGATAAGAGAGATATTTTTTGTTTCAAGTTCTACAGATAATACTTATCTATTTGTTGATCTATATCTCTCTTTATATATATATATATATATAGAGAGAGAGAGAGAGAGAGAGAGAGAAAGAATTTTTCATGAAATGTATTTTTTACTTATCATCTTCAAAACGGGAAGGGATGATCATACATTTTAATATTAAAGGAGAAAAATGGACCCAATTGGAATTCAGAAATTTAAGACACAATCACACACCAACTATCTTTTTACATGGTAAAAAGGTCCATCGAAAGTTCTTGTAAGACTGTTAAAAAGAAGAGCTTTCTGTAGTTAAATTGGGAATACTTCATGTTATCCGAAAACACCATGAAAATGGAAATAAAAAAACTATATTTTGTTTAAAACCTGTGTAAAAAATGCTAAAAACCATAAAGGTTCTGATATGTATACGAATAATAAAAACAAATGCAGTTTAACTGAGAAATGAGACGTAAAAAGAATAGGCACATAATTCTTCGGTAAAATTAAGCAGCAAAAAAAAAAAGTTGTTAAACCAAAACCAAGAATATGAAATTCAAAATTAAAGATAGAAATTTAAAAAAACAATGTTTAGCTGTTTAATTGTTATGTATTAATGCTAAATAATTAGCACAATAGTTAATAACGACCTGGACGTTTGTCGCTATCATCACTAGAGATATCTATATCCATCAAACTCTTTAATACAGACTTTCTTCCTGTATTACTACTTTAAGCTGCCGATCCTCTTTCCGAAAGATTTGCTATTACAGACTTCTTCCAGACATTACTTTACGCTGATCCTCTTCCGAAAGATTTGTTGGCAACTTTTTATTAAAAAGGTTTTGTAGACACTGAGAGAATTGTTGGTTTTTACTTTCATACTACTCTTGGTATCCAGTCAAACATTGAGTTATCAAATAAAGGGAATCTAACTAACTACTGATAAAAGGCTGCTATTTTGAGAGCAAATGAATTATTTCTATGAATTGTTCCAAAGACTGCACTTGTACAACACCAGCGGTCACGTGCATTATTATAACAGTTATTTAGAAATCGAGTAAAGTAAGTTTTTCAATGAAGGCAAACTTTTTTTTTCTCCTTATAACGTAATATTCGTGCAAAAAAAAATGTGTAAACAAAGAGTTGAGGTATTTAAAATGTAGAACATTTTATAAATTACAATTAAAAATGTAATTTAAAAAAAGTCAGTTTTTCGAATTCTGTTTGAATTTATTATGCTTTTTTTTAAAAAAATAAAATGAATGCTAATAATGTAAAGTGATGTAAATTACGTGTGATATGTCTCCCTATATTTAAGTGACATAAATTATATGTTACTTAAGTAATACATTTTAATTTATTTATTTTCATATCAAGAAAAGCTAAATTCGAAAGAAATAGTTTATTGAAAATGGTTAAAATCTATTGTTTATTGGCTTGATACGTCTATTTCCTTTCTAAATGAAGAATATTGGTTAAAAATGGCATTTCCCCGAAAACATTAATAAATTACGGAGCAACGTTTCATACACATCACTTCCTTTTTAGCTTTGAAAAATGTGTAATTACCTATAAGGAATTGTGAGTTTATAAGTAACTATCGAGATAATTTTTGTTAATTTTCATGGTATAGAAAATATTTTTTGTTAAATATTTTGCATGTTTCATTTACTGTTTTCGTGTCCATTGATAAACCTGATTTGAATTGATGATTTATTGGAATATTTATTTTTAGATAAAAATATACGAAACTCTCAAAATTCTTCTTAAAGTTTCATCTTGACAACTTTAACCTTTACTAATTTTATTTAATATTAAAGAAATTTCACATTATTATTTCAGGTTTACGGTTTTGCAGATGCCCACTGAAAAATATATCTTTCAAATAAACTGAATGAAGTAAATTGCAAAAATCCTCTGACAAAAATGTGACTCCATCACTATCTTTATTCTTTTAGTACAAAATATAAATCCCATTAATTAAATCTCCTAAAGCATCTTAGTTTGAACTCTTGATCATGAAAAATAATATAACATTAAAAACAAAACTGAAATTAAAAATAAAATAAAATAAACGAAAAGCGGAATTATATTCTAATTTTTTTTATGAGTTACATTATTGAAATATTGCGTGGAAGAAAGATGCAAAAATATTCTCATAGGAACATAAGAAACATTTTAATCCAGTGCATACCATAAGAAAGAAGAAAAAATGTTGGAAACTCGATTACGAAGTTGCTCATTGAAAACCTTTTTCTTGGTAATTAATCCGTTTATATGTTTTTTGTATGTATGTATTTTAAATTAATGCAAGATTAACGGAAGAAGTGAAAGAGGAAAAGAAAGTGTTAAAAAGGTAATATTTATCTATTTTAAATAAATTTTGTAAACACTAGTTTTGGCGATGGATATAAATAAAAAGAAATTAGAGATGCTAAAATTTTTAGAAGAATCAAGTATGTATCTTATCTTTGAACTATCTTTGATCTAAGAGTTTGAATACAATAAACTTGAAACTGGCAGAATTTTCTAGTAAAAGCAAAAAGCATCGTCATTAACATTTTTCAATTATTAAAAGTGATGAAAAAAATAAAGAATATTCTTTAAAAATATAACAAGCACACGCGTGCGTAGAATATGATAAATTAGACAATAGAGTATAATGAACTATGATATACCAATATTCTCTGTTTCAAAAGAATTGAACATTTTATTAGAAAGGAACTGATTAATTAAATTTCGCTTTTTGTTTGAAGTTTAATTTTTGTTTGCAGATGGTTTTGAAAAAGTTGGTTGCTTTGCATGTGTAAGAATTTTTAAATATTACATTCTATTTATTTTGCCATAAACTGGTATGATTTAATTTATAAAAATCACACAAAATAGGAATTCTTCTGCTTTAAAGCGTCGTTAAGTTATTTATTAAATTAAAATTATAATGGACTCTTTGTCAAAATGTGGGGATCTTCCATATAGTCGTTTGGATCATAATTTACTACTTTATAAATTTAGCAGTTTCATTTTATATTTTTCTACCCACTAAGGGAAATATTTATTTATCTACTTATAAATTGATTTGTTAATCATATTTTGATTTTACATGGGTTGTAATTTGTGTCTGCTTTCACCAGTAATGAACTTAATTTTGAAAATATGTTGTAATAGCGGAAAATTTCTTTTTAATATTTTATCCGACGGTCGCTTAACCTTTAACTGTCAAGTTATTCTGATGATTTGGGTACATAAACTGTCAATTTTGTATTGAAAATAAATGTTTTAGTACAAAATAAAACATATTCTTCAAAATAAAACCTGATGTTGAATTACTGTACAAAATCTTATATTTTAAAAGCAACTGCATAGTTGTTGAAGTGGTTGTCTACCAGCATGGCAGTAAAGTTCATTAGGTGGAGCATTATTTAAAAATAAACAAAAATAGAACTAAATTAAAATTAAAATCTATTAGTAGTTCAACGATTTAGTTTTGGGCGGTATAACTGGAAACATTTTTCCAATCACAGACAATCTCCGCAATTAATACACCAGAATCATGTTCCTTTCCTTATCTTTTTTCCATTTGCATCCCTTTTTAAACTAAAAACTTGGCAGTGTCTGGTATACTGACGTTTCACAGGGGTAGGAGGAATATGGGGTATAAAATGTCGTTCAGTAAGACAGCCAGAGTTATTCTACTGTAGGTGGCCTGCTAGATCTTTGTCCAGAAAGCTGTATTATATTTATGTAAAACTCTTCTGAAACTTGGATCTGAAATTTGAAAAGTGCACATGTTTACCAACTGTGGCTTTATAGAGCAAAATGAATCTAGAAAGTATCTTTTCATTGCTAAAAGTGTCTTTTTATTATATTTTTCTGGCATTTCAGATTGTTGGATGAAAAGGGATATTTCATGATCACAGTGATCAAATTCACCCATACTAAATTACCCAAAAAAACTACACGTATAATAATTGGTACATTTTAGTTCTAGTGCCATACCCTGAGCTTATCTCGGCACGGCAAGCTAAAAGTTGATAATGCAAAATTAGGTTCATTCAATAACCTAATCATCTGATATTTTAGAAATTTTATTTTATTTTCACACTATACATTCTTCAATGTTGATTGATTTATTGTTTGTTAACATCACACTTTGAAGCCCCGCGAAGGCTACTGCCGTTGAACCTCTTACCCTACTCTCAAAAATTTCTACATCACGCTAATAGAGTCCAAAACAGATTTTATTAATAAAACATTCAGGCTTCAAGGGTATCATCAATGCTTCATTCATAAAATGTGAGAAAATGTTTATATTAACTACCATTATTTCTAAAACTTGTGTTTGATACATTTTAACTAGTATTTATTGACCAGAGTTGCAGTTACCTGAATTCTAAACCCATCTTCAAACTACACCACACCATAAGTCGAACTTTTAACCTCGGCAGACTTTGAAGAATAAGACCCAAATTTGAATGAATTTTTTCAAATAAATTATAGTTCCAGTATTATGATTATGATACACAGGTTTATACAATCTTTTTTTTTAATAATATATGTAGAATATTTTAATATCATATCAATTTTGTTGGAATTTATTTCTATTTTCTTACATACAGCATGCGTCAAAATAATTATGCCAAATAAAATGTTTTATTGAATTTTTTAAAATTTTGACGAACATTAAGGCGATTTAAGTCAGCGTTTCTCAAACTGTGGGGCGCGAACACTAAGATGAGTGTGAGTATTGAAAAGTAATAAAATGATTATTTAAAGAATTATTAATTTACTGGAAGGAAACAAAATAGAATACATTCTTCTTATTTTAATACTTAAAAGCAATATATACACAAAATTTGATACATGTATTGATAATTTATACGGTTAATAATTAAGGTCGTACTGTATTTTACATCAGAGTACACAGTTATTGTACTCACCAGACATTGTCATGGGGAGGAGCATGATGAATATTATGATTGAAAATTGGGTCACCGATATTAAAAGTTTGAAAAGTAACTGACAGGTGCATATATTGAAAATCCACTTAAACTATAAAATTGTAAACTTTTTAACAAAATTTAGCTCTCGATTTTGATCAATATTGTTGGTTACTAAGATGACTGTTTAAACTAGTTATGTATATAATAATAATAATTTTATTAGTTTATCTAATATTTTTGCGGGTTGATAAAAATCAATTTCTGGATTACTTAGACATTATTTGTTATCATAGCGCATCCTTTTAATAGGTTCAGAATATGCAAGTAATTTTTAGATTTTGCTATTTATTATGTCATAATAAATCGCAACAAGCTCTGAAAGAAACTCAATTACTTAAAAAATGTTTTTCTATAAGATTAAGATTTTAAATGTTTTATAAGTAAATTTTCAATAATTTAGTTTATAATGATTTTTGAAATTCTAACTAGGTAATTGCTAATTTAGTGAGATCCTATTTTTTATATCAAAATACAAGTAACTAAATATTGCTTTTCAGCATTGAAAAATTTTATTATTGTTTTTAATTCATCTGCAGCTTTAAAAGAGTATATTTAGAAACTAATTATGTAAAATAAATAAATAAATAAGTTATGAGGGGTAATGGAAAGAGCTCCTATATTTTAATTAATAATGGAGAAATCAGAAATTAATTCTTTACATTTTCATTGAATAAAAGAAATTTGAAAAAGAATTGATTCGAATGGATCTTTATCATGGTTATATGTTTAAAAAAGTTATAAAATGTTTAATTAAATTTTAAAATAAATGGTTTAGTTGTTAAAAGTTTTAAATTTCGGCATTCACATTTTTTAAAGAAAACTAGCTATCTATTGTTAAGGATTTTTAGATAATTTTATTTAATGAAATTTTTGCCAAATCGCTATTGAGAAAACACTTACTTGATTATTTAATTCCAATGTAAAAATTATGAAGCTTTTTATGCAACTTATTTTAAAGGTGATATGACTGTATCATACAAAATAAATATGACTAATGTGGAATCTAATTCTAAATAAACATTTTTGTGTAGTTACAATGTTGCCTAGAATTCTCGGACCATTTTTAAGAGAATTTGAAAAAATACTGATCTTCAAAATCTTTAAAGTTATATTTTGCACTTTTTTAGAAAAGAATAGATTTGAAATCATAAGTTTTAAAAATATTTTTCACTTTAAAAAATTAATTTTTATTTTAATTTAATTTAAAAATTAGAAATCATTAAACAGTTACAAACGATATATTTTTGTTTCTCATCCCCAAAAATGAAAAGCCTTTTAATAATATAAATTATTATGTAAGTTATTATATTTGATTCTTAATTTTAAGCAATAAATAGCTTAAACGCTTACGAATAATTTAAAGCCCTTGGTGATTAAGTGTTGATTTTAAAGATAAGTTTATTAAAGTGAAGAATAAATAAAAATACTTTTTACGCGAATCAAAATATAAACTAAATATTCTCTATTATTTATTTCTCACAAATAGTAGATTTAAAAATAAACTATTGACCATACTCCGTTCTATTAACCTAAATTTCCATTTACAAAGAAAGAAAATAAAATCATTAAAGTGCATTGAAAAGGGCGTTTACATTCTGGATATTTAGAAAGATACACAGAGAAAGTGCTGAATTCTCGAAGAAATGAAAGCACCGAAATATTTTTCACAACTATAGACAGAAAGCAGGTGTTATAAGTAAGAAAAAGTTCAACCGCTTCTATGGAAACCAAAAGCATCTGCAGTTGTCACATATACATTATGAAGCAGGATTTCACAAAAGGTTGGAAATATCGATATGACAGACAAAATAATAACTGAATCAAAGATAAAAGTTTACTTTTTTTTTTACATTTGTCAGAATTAAAACAATTTTTCATCTTACTTGCGTGGCATTGAAAAATCCCAAAATATTTTTTAAAGTTATTTTCTTTCAAATAAAGTTTCTCTGATTTATAAGACACATAGTAGAAGAAAGTACACATGTTGCAATTGAAAAAAAATTAAATAGTGAATTTGCTACTTTAACATAATCTCTCTCTCCTTAACAGCAACATCTTTAACACAACTCATTTACTAAGTTTGCTCATTCAAAAAAGATTTACAAAAGATGCAATCATTTAACAGTTGAATTCTAACAAATCAAGCATTAATTTGACGTTATGGTTAAACATCAAACATGAAGAATATTATTTGCATGCACACCTATCAAGTTGTACGAGCTATTTCAATCACTATAGCTTAATATTACCACATTCAGCTTATACTAGATTGTGACGGGTGCTTACGTTTCACTTTCAACCTTCTCCCAAATTCTTTTAATTGTATTTATTTTAACCAATCCTCGCTGAGAGCTAAAGTGTGACTTATGCAAATAAGAGGTTTCGTCGAAGGAGTTCGAAAGAGATAAAGGAGAAATGAAACAAGAAGAGGATGACTACGTTTTGATAGAGGAGTTAACTACGAGGATTGATTAAGAAGGTGATTCTAGGAGATTAGTTTAACCAAGTGAAGTTTGTTAAATAGCTGAAGATTATTGAAAAGCTTCATTAATCTGGTTCGACGTAACTGAAGATATCAAGGATTGAAGACGCTCTTAGATCCTTCCAAGTAGCAAAGAATCCTGCCTAAAAAGATATTAGGTCTGTTACTTTCCTAAATTAGTTTAAATGTGTAGTTTGATTGTGGCGTTATCCGCCGAGGGTTCAGTTAGTGTTCCGTCGTTCATAATTGAATTTCTTTCCCACTCCACTATAATTTGTTGTCTTTAAAGCCTGATTTAATGTCAGGTATTTCTATCATAAGAAGGATTAATAAATAATAGTGATTTATTAATTACGTAGCTAATTATGAACTAAATATACCTCGAATTTTAGATAATGTGCAAAGGAGTTAATAATCATAGGGTAGTGAGATTATAACAAGATGAAAATAACATTCATTGGGCAGATTTTGAATGTTTTTAGCTAATTAGTTCTGGTAAATCAATATAAATCCCAGTGATTGTTTTTATTCAATGTGTACATCCGCATTCTGAATCAATCTATAAATAATACAAGGAGCTTTAACTTTACGTTAGGAAACAAATCATAATGCATTCTTTCAACATTGGTCATTACTTCTATATAACTTTGTTCCAGAATCATATTTGCTTGCCATAATTTTCGTGAATCAAAACGATTTGCTTAAGTTTTGATTCAATTTTTTAAAGGAAAATAAATTTTTTAAATATAAATACTATCATTCCTCATTCATTTATATAAAATTAATTATATTTCTGTTAATATTATCAATTTTAAATATAACTATGTGTGCAATTATGTTTTATAAATAAAAATAACAGTAGATTAATAATGTTTTGAGAAAGTTTTTCTTTTATATTTATTCATAGTTAAGGAAAATTAAATTTGCAAAAAGTAACTATTAATGTTGGTTGTTAATTATTAAGGTATAAACAATTATGAATAACTACATAAAATATGTTACTAGAAATATGAAAATAATCTACTTAAGAAAAATGTTTGTTTTTCAAATACTGTTTATTGGTAGTACTATCAAAAAATAACAGCTTCTGTTTTAGTTATAATATTACAAAATTTTTCCTCCTTCTGTAGAAATAAAAAGTAAAAGTAGAAAGAAATTATTGTATTACAAAAATATTTTACTATACGTAAAATTTTTATCTTATAAAATTAAAATGTTTAACTTATCTAATAAAATTAAAATGTTAAATATATAATAAACAAATTTAATATGTTAAGTGATTCTTGTAGCAAATTTAATATTTTTATGTTTGTTCTTGTAACGAAGGAAAAATATTACAACTAAATAGATCAATTGGATATTACAAACTAAAACAATATCTGCTTGTAACGTCAATTTAAAAATTTTGTGCTACAAAAATATTTGAAAGTTTTCATGTGAAAAGTACTGAAAATAAACAATATTTTTCACGGTTTTAAACTGTTGTCTTTCTACTTTTGGAAGATTTCTGTCAAATCCACACACATACACAAATATCAATGTTCATTTAACAGCCATTAAGTACAATGTTTTACATCACACTTTGTTTCCACGATTATTTATAAAAATGAAGAACTAATCTCAAGATACGCTCTGAATAGAGTTGAATCCATTATTGTGACAAACCTTGACCTATTAATACGCCCGTTCGCTCTATTGCTGACACGTCCACCACCGTCCAGTGGACTGCGATTTGAAAGAGCGGTGTTGAGTATGACTGTTTAGGAAAGACTTCCTGTGCATGTTTCATTTTAATATATTACCTTAATTAAAGTTTTGCTATTTTATGGGGAATTTTTAATATGCAGCACCACACTGTACTTGAATGGAATAAAAACGTGTTTGAATGTGAAGCTTCATGTATTTCGAGTAATCAACGAATGAAATTTATTTCTCAACGTCATTTGTGGGAGACTTTATTTTATTGTACTCCAAAGCCAGTAGAGTAAATCCGCTGTAATTAATATTTTAGAGAAATAGTTTTTGTTGTCGCGCGCGATTTCAATTATTCAAACTAAATTACAGCTTTCGCATGATTTGTTTTTGATGTTAAATTTCATTTATTGAGTTAAAACTAAAGATAAAAGCGCCAAATTAATTGCAACGGAAGTGGTATTTATAGTTAAGAAAGTAATGTAAAGTTCGCGCTGGCTTTTATATTTCATCATTTTTTTTTATCTTGAACTCACATCAATTGACAAAAATTTATGCAAATGAATTACAATTTCGAACAAACGGCGTCGATCATTTTTGTTATGAAATATCTTTCTAAAACAATTTGGAAAAGAGACAGGGTTTATCTTAGACACATGTTGAAATTAGGTTGTTCAGTAAAAAAAATCAATGTAAAAACAGAAAATTGAAATGTATGGGTCTTAGATATACACTGTTGACCAATAAATTGCAGCAAAATGAAAGAAGGGACAAAACAATTATCAAATTCACAGAGAAAAAAGATGCTGGTATACGCAAATAATTAGCATTTACACTCAGTCAAGCGACATAGAAGGGTTAAATGGCATGTCAAACGTTATATAAAAGGAAAGCCAGTATGATTTCATTAGATATCGCTGTTGAATAAGTTGCTTTGTGAGACGATTGTGTTATGTTTCTTATGAGAAGGAAAAACGAATACCAGAGAACATGTTGGAATTCATTACAGGTAAGATCGTCGTCGGTCGAGAGTTTAGTTTAGAACTCTGTGATATTGCTATTCGCATTGGTCTGAATCCAGCGACTGTCATGCGAATGCGGATGAATTCAGGAGTGTTATACTGAATGCCATGCAGGATGCTCAACTTCCTGCCCTAAGCAACGCCCGAGAGGGCAGACTTGTCAGGTTGGCCTTGCAGGATCATACAACTTCATCACGAAATTTGAGTCAAGAAGTGCGCATATATCAACTGAACAAGAACTCATGACAGTGCGTAATGACATCTGGAAAACATCAACATTGTATGGTGACCGTTATTGCGAATTTCCATAACACTACATCATAAAGACGCGTGGGACAGAGGTGCGCTCATCTACAAACTCTGGATGGTGAACAGCCCATACCGTCTTTTCCCACGACTTACGTATCTGCGTGCAGCATCATGGTGGACGTATCCTTGTCTGGGTCACGGAGGGGACGTGAATAATCTGCTCGTGTTCCATATCGTCATACGGGTCCTGATGTGATGGTATTGGCAAGAATTGAGTACACCATACGAACACCTCTTTTTCGGGTCGTCGGTAATCCGAACAGTTGGTGTTAGATTTCCCAGATCTATTCAGTGGATGTGTCTTGTCGTTAAGGAAAGACATTATATTACAACAACATAACGCAAGTCTGCATGTTACTTGTCGAGTCTTTATCTAATACAGCTTAAAGGGAACGTACAAGGTCTGTTCAAAAAGTATCCTATCTTGATTTTCAGCACATTGGAAATTTAGCAGCGCCCTGTGCACAGTGGGAGGAAGGCTTAATGCAGTCAGTCGCTTGAATCTTTTCCTTTCCTTCCAGTGTATCAGTCTTTCCGAAGGAAGTCACAGGCTCTGTTATACGTGTTCACAGACTTTATTTTAGGATAACTGAACAACGGACAGAGAAGCTGTATGAGAATTTTTATCAAAAATTGGTGATTTTACAAAACACCTTAAGATCTGTAGGAAAGGGTTTGGAGACGATACTATGGGATCACAAATTAAAGAGGGGTTTAACGATTCAAAAGTGGTCAATGTCGGTAGATAGCACGAGAATTTGGGAGGCAAACCACTCGGTATACAGCGGTTTTGAAAAGATGGAAGTCTGAAAACAAAAGATCATCTTTAACCAGAGACTAAGGAATAAGTTGAGATCAGTACAGGTCCCACACATGCAATTTTATGTGATCATGCGCAGAGTGGCTGTGAACTTCCAAGACTCCGTCGGTGGGACAGAAAACTCACGGCAGTTCTCAGGTCCTACCGACACCAACACTGGACCCTGGCTTCTTGTGACTTCTAGCTGTTCCCCAAAAGCAAAATGTCATTGAAAGGATCCCGTTTTCAAAGTAGAATAGGTGTGACGGAACATCATTCCAAAGAAAGCCTTCCAGAAATCTTTTCATTGGAAGGCAGGATGGGCTAAGTGTGGGAAGGCGCAAGGGGCGTTCTTTGAACTGGGTTGTGGGGGATCCTGATCCCGCAAAGTAATTAAGACATTTTTTCTGGCCAAAGGTTGGATACCTAGAATAGACATTGCGGCACAATGGTATTGTCCATCTTAGCACCAAGTGATTTATACCACTTTTGCTGAAGAATTACTAAGTGGCTAAAGCTACAAACTAATGTGAAACTTCTAAATAATGTTTAAGTCCATCTCATATCACCAGGTAAGATTTTCGAACACTGACGTGCAAATGAGAAGTTATACCAGTAAAAGCCCGTGCAAATTAGGCCATGCAGCTAGTAAATAATTTATTTTATAAAAATTTATATGCAAAAAACTTGAAAATATAGTTATTTAAGGCGTATTCTTGGGAAAAAGTGTAAAAGTGTTTACTAAAATTCTACATTCAATGTACTCTTTAATAATAAAAGCAATGTTATATAAAAGTGCCATGACAATGAAGGGAAGTTTTTAAACTTAAAAGGTTCTTCATTCACTCAAGAAACAGTTGGGAAATTAGAAACACTAAACAATAACAAGTAATTTTAAAAACACCCTACTAAATTGAATTCTACTTGAATGGATGAAATAGAAAGTATTTTATCAACGATTGAAAATTTGAACAGATATATATATGTATTGGGAGCCATTGTGTCGAAAATTTCTGCTGAAGGAGAAGGCTGAGATCTCACAACTTGTTTAACTTTCTGTTTCACTGTCCTAAACCATATTGTGCCTGAGAAACTTCATAATAGTTTTCCATTCTAGCTACATTTCTTTTTGGTTTGTTGTCTTTTGTCTTGGTTCTTCCGGTCTGATCTAAGATTCTGAATTCATTATTAGTCTTCTTTTAATTTATTTACTGTTATATAGGGAGAGAGGAACTATAATAGTAGAATTGAAAAGACGGCATGATTGCTCATTGTTGTAAAATTCACATCCGGTTTGGTTAGTTTAATAAAACTGATTTCGACATCAACTTTGTCATTATTTTACAGTTACATTGTTATAACAATGGAGAGGAATAAAAGTTGGCGGAAAACCACACTAATTAAATTTAATTAATGAATAAATATTTGAGAAACCAGAATATCAAGTGTCATCCAGGCAATAAGTTTTAAAATTATTTGAACTTATATAGGTAATTATCGCTATAGAAATTTCAACTTTTTTAAGGACATACAAATCATGAGATAATATACAAAAAACATATGCATCATGATATAAATCCACCCTCTTTCCTTAGTGGTTTCATAGTCAAACCCTTTGAGGTAGTGATTTCTATCCCAGCCCAGATGCTTTGATTCAGCTCCAGGTATACCTGGATATTTTGGATGCTGATAAACTAATAAGGATGATATGAAAGGTTGTTTGTGTCACAGAGATTGCCTCACAACAATAACGAACAATAAAACAATAAGGAATATGTATCAATATGTACCTCAGAACATAGGTGCAAATACAGTAAAAGACTCCGAAATTTTTCATTCTCTTAAACTTCCCTCAACAATAGAACTTATTTTTAATATATGGATGCTCTTTCCCACAAATATGTATCATATATTCTTTACAAATATTTGATTCATTTTTATTACTGGATCCCGAATGCCATTTATTATATTGTTTCTCTACCGTATTTTATTATATTGTTTTTAATTGCACGTTGTATTAAATTAAAGTGCTTTTTATTCTCATTATAGATACATACAATTTAGGTAAATTTTCCAGAAATAGCAGTATAATAAATTTTATGTATAATTACAGCCACATGAAAACAACTAATTTTAGCACTAACACAATTTTATCCATGCATAATATCTTATCACATATTTTTTACTGCATTCATGTAAGAAGACGGTTATTTTTCATAATAATTTTAAAATGCGTAGACAGGATTTGCTTGTTAAAAATATATGTATCATTTATTTATACCAGTGTTTCTCAAACTATAGAGCACGCCCCCATTGAGGGGCGTGATATCTATGTAAGGGGGTTGCAAGCATATTGAAAAATGGGAAATAAAATATTTAAAATAAGCATTAATTTATTCAAAGGAAATAAAAAAAATTCACTCTGACATAGTAAAAATTAAATACATATTTACACTGATACAATATACTTCTAATTGTATCAGAACTTCACAATGTTTTTGATAGTTAATTTATCAATATTAAATTAAGAACAAGTTTAATAATTACTAGTGCCTCTCATGTGGTTGTCATGTTTAAAATTTAATACTATCTTCATTGTTTCATTTTATAATTAAAGTCGTAGTGTAGTTCTACATCAAAGTATATTTTATTGTGCTCAAAAAATCATTATTGTATGGGGATAGGGGCACGACGAAAATTATGTCGTAAATTGGGTCGCAAATGTTGAAAGTTTGAGAAGCGCTGATTTATACAGATTTGATCTATCACGTTAAAGCTTCACACCTTGTGATAGAGGCAAATCCTAAATTTTATTTGAATGCGTGTAACTAATCCACACGATCATAATATCGAATTCCATGTAATACTTCATTACACTTTACCGGGGAAAAAATCTGTCCCACAAAGGTTTAATTCTACTGAAAGCTCTTTCGCGATAAAATAAAATATTTTTATCGATGTAACTTTTTTAAAAATCCACTTACTTTAAATTAACATGAATCATATATTTTTGTCTGTGTTGAGCAAGTTTTTTCCTCAGAAACGTTTTCTTTTACAATTACAAATGTTCATTTATTTAAATTGCGTTCCATACATATACCTTGAACCGGAAGTAATTTAGAAAATTTAAATATGAAAGCATAAACGTTATCATTGGGAGGAAGGGTTGAGAACCTAAAAGAGTGCTAGTGAAATTTTATTGAATTTCCGAAAAATGAAACACAATGAAACAAATAACATCAAACATTTTTCTCCAAATTAGAGTTAGTAAAATAGAAATGAAAATCAATATTTTAGCAAGCTGTTAGGCAAATAAATATTCTTTAGAAGGGAATCGGAAAAAATAAATCGACCCTAAACTCTTAGCGATTAATACAACATGCTGCCATCTATTGGGTAATTGAAGTCATAAATGTCAAAATGTAATGTTATCACAATAATCAAACAAAAACTAAATTGATTTCTAGGTACATACAATTAAAATAAATACTAATAAATTTAAGTTGTTAACGAAAATAAATTTAGCGCTTCTGCATAAAGTGTTGAAAACGTTTTCGACATAGAATAGAAAAAGTACAATGTTTTTAATTTCTAACAAAAATTTTAAGACCTTGAAATTTTACTAAAAAAGTATTTTAAGCTGAGAATTAAATTATTTTCCCCAAGAGAATATATATTTGATATAATTTGCCAATATAATAATTATATTAATATATGTGTCAAAAATTAAACATATATTACGTTTCATCATTATTTTAAGATATATCAATCTTTCTTTGCAGTTACACATGCCCTTTTTAAAATTACTAAAATTTTGATAAAAAAGTAGTAGTGATCATATTTAATATGTTTATCTCGCATTCAAAGGTTGTAATCAATTACATAAACCTTGGAAGTTGATTTTATGATTACTTTAATTTCTTTTCATCATCTTTTAATGAGTGAATGAATATTAACGTCCCACCATTCAACTACTCGAGTGCTTTTGGCGACGGACCTTGCAATTTTGAACCATAGTCAAGTGACAAGGACGACACCTGAGCTAGCAACCTTCTCCTAACTTCCACACCATACCAACGGGAAGGATGTTTGAGCTTCGACAGATTTCCATGACAACCGGTCACGAGTTCGTTACTTTGACCAACTTCCGCAGCCACATCTTCTTTCAAAATTTCTTGACACTTTGACGAATTTTCCATAAGTGATTAGTACTAAATACAATTTAGAAAAAGTAATCTTTTGTCAATAGTACCACTAAATTTTGTAAATTTCTATAAAATCATCTTCGCAAAGCCGTATGTAAAGAATAATGTTTAAACTTTTCCTCCCTTAAAATACAACGTATATCACTATCCGCCGTATACTGTGCACTTAACTATTTAAGCTACAATTTTTAATTTTTAGGTACGTTCGACGCAAATAACGCTCATCCCCTTACGAAAATACCTGAAATTGAGCACGTAATGCTCTTATGTTTTGCATTATTTATTCGAGGTATTTCCAAGCCTTTAAAAATAGTGCTTCGAGAACTACAAACATTGAAGTTCATAAAAAAAAGAATGTCTTTTCTTTTAAACAAAAAGTATTTCGACATACGTAGAAATCTAATTTTTTTCCTATTCGCATCATTTTTCATTTTAAAAGCTCTCAACTTTATACCCGGTGTATAACGCATACCTGTACATTTCGATCTTATTTTTTGTGTTAAAAGTGCGCTTTATTCGCCGGATTTTACGGTAATATTTAAACTTGCTCGGCTGTATATTGATGTAGATCATAACTTCAAAACCTTTTTGAAAACTGATTCCTTTGAAAGGAATAGTTTAGTATAGTGAAATAGAATGGTGCAGTGAAGTCAATAATTTATTTTTGTGGTAAAAAAAGTAGTAGACATATGTTTGCACAAGAGGAACAAATATTTCTTAAATTATAGTTTCAATTGTGCTGTTCTGTACACTATATTGGTCACTTGATTTAGTTCTGATAAAATAAAAAAATAATTCTACAAAAGGGGAATTGTAAAATGTACGTTTTTGAGACATGTAATAATAAAAGAAAACATTTAGATTTCCTCTTCAAGAGAAATCTTATTAAGAACTTAAGTAGTATATAATTTAGTGAAACTTAAATTTTGTATTGACAATAATATCTCACTAGCATGTCTTATCATTCAAATATAAAGGCTTAGCATTTAGAACACGTTTTCAGACTAAGATGCTCTGACTTCATAAAATCCTTATGGTTAGTATTTTTTATGTAAGTTTTTATCCTAGTTTTTATAGAAATTTTTCATTATTCTTCAACAGAGAAACCTATTGTTCTCTATTGATACTTTCATTTTATTTTACTCTCTGATGTTTCATCCACGTATGATAGAAATAGGCCTAATATTTCAACAACATGGCTCTGTTTTTCTATTACGTCGAAAATTTCTGCTGTTCAGGAAGTTGCAGTACCCATAAAGCAGCTTAACCTCACCCGCTGGCTCCACCAGCCACAGCTTTGTAAAGCATTTTAGTTCCATTTTAGTCCAAAGACTTTCTGTATCTTCAATTGTTACGTTTCTTGAATTCACCTCCTTCTTTAATAGCTTTCTTTGTAGGTACAACTTCTTTCGCTTTATTATTTATTATACTACTAGCTATACCCTGCCACGCGTTGTTGTGGGTCAGTCTGGCTAAGAAGAAAGCATCGTTTTCAGTATGTTAAACATTTGTATAGGTGGTATGATTTTTATTAAAAATGTATGAATATACACAAACTTTTATTTAACCAATATCATTTGTAATTTGTTAACCAAATTAATTTGTTATTACAATTTATTTTGTCTCTTATGTTATGAGCCCAACTTATTGATATTGTATTTCATAGTGGAGACCTCAAATTAGAAGATAAATTTAAATGGCTCTACTCTGATTCCTCTGAAGGCAATGGGTTAGTTTTACAATGCCATGGATATTTCTGTTAAACTCAGAGATGTCTGTAATGCATTATCTCCAAACAATATCATTTGGAAAATGAATTGTATTCTGATGTTATATTGGGAATGCCTTGATTCCGCAGTATATTCATGAGCAAAGTTTTAATGGCACTATGGAACAAGAGACAGTTTAATTTTCCAGGAAAACATTCCTTTGTTTCCCTTAAATTCAAAGAATTGCAATAAAGATACGCTTCAGTCATTGTTGATGAGAATAGCGCTGGCTCAACCCAGAATCTTCCACTGGCTGTACTGAATGGCCGATAACTGCTCACAGTGATTGTTCGATTCCAAAATCATGTTTGACGCTGATGCTGTTTCTGCTGACATCTTTCAGCCACTCGTAACCCATTGTGTTCCTTTGTTGAGAAAACAGAGCAGATCTGAAGGTTGCAAAACATGAATGCTGGCTCAAATGCATCCTCAAGTTTACTGCCCGTTGCCTGCTGCGCCCCAGCATGTGCTTGCACCATTCTTTGTTTCATTTTCTTACTTGTTGATGTCTGTTCCTCCTGAATTGATATGCAATACACTCGTGGCAATTACTTCTTCCTGAGCGCATGATGATCTGTTTGATTTCCTGAAAGGCATGCTATTTTATGTAGTGAAGTTTAACTGATCGCACTTAAAAGAAAAGTTAAATCAAAACATATAAATTTCAAAAAGAGAAGAAAAATCAGGAACAAAAAGAAAGGAGAAAATACAAATTGCTAATGAAATACTCTCATTGTGCATCATTTAACATAGCCTCAATTCAACGCAAAGAGAGGCTGAAGATATTTTATCTGAATACGCAAGAAAATTCAATATAAACACAGATTTCGCAATAGAAATCTACAACAAAATATTGTGTGAAATGTAGTGAAGCCAACTTAAAAGAAAAGTTAAAGCAAAACATATAAATTTCAAAACATTTTTCAAAAAGGAAACCCAGGAACAAAAAGAAAGGGAGAAAATAAAAATGCTAATGAAATACTTCAGCTGTTGCTAATGCCACCTGTCTGACGTAGTCAGATCGAGGCCCCGGAATTCCTCATGGCATCATATATTGTACGCCTGTCGTTAGCCGAAGCATTGAGCACCATGTAAGTGACAGTACGTTTTAGCTCGGTTCCAATCTCAATTTTGAGGAAATACTATTGTGCATCACTAACATAGCTCAATTTCAACGCAAAGAGGTTGAAGATATTTTATCTCGAATACGCAAGAAAGTCTGCTAAATATAAACACAGATTTCGCAGTAGAAATCTTACAACAAAATATTATGCGTGAAATTTATGTAGTGAAGCTAACTGATTGCACTTAAAAGAAAAAGTTAAAAACATAAAATTTCAAACATTAAAAAGGAAAACCAGGTACAAAAAGAAAGGGAGAAAATAAAAATGCTAATGAAATACTTATTGTGCATCAATTAACATATTCACCCCAACTAAAGAGAGGTTGAAGATATTTTGATTTGACTACATAAGAAAATTCAATATAAACACAGATTTCCTCAGTAGTAGAAATCTACAACAAAATTTTATGAAATTTATGTAGTGAAGCACTAAAAGAAAGAAACTGCACTTAAAAGAAAAAGTTAAAGCAAAACATATAAAATTAAAACATTTTAAAAAGGAAAACAGAACAAAAGAAAGGGAGAAAATAAAAATGCTAATGAAATATTTAACTCTATTGTGCGTAGATTCACAATTTTATGTGAAATTTATGTAGTGAAGCACTTAAAAGAAAAAGAAAAAGAAACTGCACTTAAAAAGAAAAAGAAGCAAAACATATAAAATTTAAAACATTTTAAAAAGGGAAAACAGGAACAAAGAAAGGGAGAAATAAAATGCTAATGAAATATTTAACTCACAGCGTCAATTAACATAGCTCAATTTCAACGCAAAATAGTTGGAGATATTTCTTATTCGAATACGCAAGAAAATTCAAATATAAACACAGATTTCGCAGCAGAAATCTACAACAAAATATTGATAATGATAGAAGATTTCATATTTACTATTCAATTAGCATTAGTAATTTTTATCAACAAATTTAAGGGCCTATCTTAAAAACAGAGTGGTTTATATCTAGAACACCGACTGTTGTAAATTAAATATTAATTATATAGGATGGCGCTGCAAGTCATAAAGAGATGTTTACGCGTTTGACTTAGAGCCAGAGTAAGAAATGTCTTTGTGCTGTGTACTTGTCTTCTGTGTTGTCTGCAAACAAACAAAACGCCATAAGATGAAGAATCATTGAATAGAGAATGAATGATGCATTGAACTATACCACCTGACCATGGAATATAATAACTAAGGAAATACAATACTGACTGCTTCCACATGGACAATTATTTGTTGTCAGGTACTTAGATATATATTATTACCACTGTGTAGTCAAACTGCCGAAATGTAACCATACTATTTTCCACCCAAATCTGATTTTTCTCATAAAAACGCGAACCTTTGTTGTTTAGATATTACAGTAATACTGCATGGCAACTAATTTTGTTACAATGATGCTAATACATAAGTACCGTTGTGTGTTCCAGAGCAGGTCATCAATTGGTGAGAATTTTGATGGTCCACTGAAAATTGAGATATTTTACCCTTTGTGAAGATTCAGTTTAAAGAGTTGAGCAACAAAACACATTATGGATTATAATTTAATAAAACTTAGTTACCACTTTAGCAAATTTCCTGAGTTTAGCAATTTTTCAGATTCTTCCAACGAAATTTGAAAGTCAACTTAGGTAAACTACAAAATTGGTGGCAAAACACTCAGTCGGTTGATTGTCGATTGTTGTGCTTTTCCTGAAATTACTTCAGGTGTATGGAAACGTAAATATAGCTTCGCTGTTCTGCCATATTTATAAATAATATTGAGTGGTTCATGGAGTGCTGAAGGTTGGCAACTGCTGTTCTAGAGTAGGCACACCCAGATAATTTTGTATTCAGAGACAATAGCAACACAAATGTCTACCCATAAGCATTGTAAAATTAACCCTTTAGACCTCAAGATATAATTTAAATTTATTTCAAACTTGGCACCTCCTACAATGTAAATAATTTTATGATTCATAACATAAGGACAAAACCATAATAACTTGAGTATTCTGTTAACAAATTACAAATGAAATCAGTTCAGAAGAGTTTGTTTATGTATATTCACACGTATTTTTATAAAAAGTCATACCTCAAGTGCAGGCGGTCAAAATATTAGAAATGAGTGTTTCTTCTTTTAACCAGACTGAGCCACAGGAATGCGTGTGACTGGGTACATCTACCATAAGTAACTTAAATGTTAAAAGCTATCAAAACAAATTAAAAGTTCAATATTTTGAAAATCAAAATAGTTCTTAAACACAAGGTACTAGTACTATTGGAACTGTCAACTCCACTTTCATGTGTCGCACACAGTGAATTGCTATAACCATGTGCTTCCTTTATAATGTGCCAATACAGTTGGTGATAATATAATACCAAACAAATATAAATATACATCAGATAATCTGAATTTTCCCATTTGTGCTTCATAGTAATACCAAATAAAATTTTGAACCCCACAAAATAGATCCTTATGAATTTAATGTTACTGCCCCAAATTTTAGAAAGAAATTTCAACAATTTAGTGGAAAATTCACAGCCAAAGTAAAAATTTTCATGTGCAAAACAAATAATTTTCCTTTTGAATGCATATATTGCAGTATTTGGTAATTGTCTTATGATTTTATGTAAATGTTTATCAAAAATGTAAGTTCCAGAAATAAAATTATCTATTTATTTAATTTAGAATCACTGGAAAAGATAAAATACTTGGAAGATTTCAATTGATACGCTACTTGTTTCTGTGGAGATATTTTGAAATCACGCCAAACAGATCTATTAGTAATAGAATTAAAATTAATATTTGTACATGAAATATACACAAATTGTATATAATTGAATATAGTTGTAATTGTATATCCTGAGCTTAAAAATAAATTTGAAAATGAAATACTAACATTAATTGACATAAACAGAACTGAATAACTTATCAATGCGAAAGCATAATTTGAAAATTACAATCACCTGCTTCTCAACATGTATTTGAGCCATCTGTCTGTATTGACTCGTTCACTGATGCCTATTCGAATTTGATGTAATTACCCACACTGCTTTTGCCAGCCCAATGTGATGACCTAATTTGATTTTCTGAAATGCACGGCTGTACTTAAAGAGAAGGTAAAACAAAAACGTATGAAATTATAAAATACTTGAATGGCCTTGTTTCCAAATTCCTTTGGGGCCTTTTTGAGATATTAAGAGCACCATAGGTGGGACTGTAGTAACATTTGTTAAATTGTTGCTTGGTGCCCTGCATCATTGATACAATGATAAAGTGGTAGTTAAGGTCCTCGACATACAAACCGTACAATTTGTAATATTCGCTAACAAATACTTTCGATGGAATCTGTTTAAGAAATTATAACAAAGTTAAATCCAAAAGCAATCAAAACAAAATAAGGTCTAATATTTAATGTATCAGAAAATCTTCTTTACGATTGTATTTCAATAGTAACATCAAATGAAAGTACTTACATTATCAAACCTATCAGTGAGATGTATAAAACGAAGCACAAGATTGCCAATTGAGCGCGTGTACAATACATGTGAAATGGAATTACCAACTTGGCGTATCTTGAAAGTTGGCGATTGCTGCAATAAGACGTGGGTATCAAAAATTAAGAATTAATAAAATTGAGAAAACATCTATTAAAACCATCGACTAATTCTCGCCAAATTAAATGTTACAAGTGAGAAAAATACTGTGTCAGAACGTACGGACGGTTTCAAACATTGAATCTGTTATCACGGCATTTGAGACGTCTTAATTTGAGGTAAATGGGTCGGAGGAAACAATGGTATAAAAGCAATTTAGGGATTTCTGGAGCAAAGATAAAATAGGCGGAAAATTTCAATCTGAACGCTACTCGTTAGTTCAGATCAGTCGATCAGTCCAAGATGTCAAACTAGTGAGAAATTTTACCAAATACTAGGCAGAAAATAAGAAGTACAGAAGCTCAATTACACTAAGTCTATATTTCGCTAGTAAAGAGAAAATAAATTTGCTTAATATTACAGAAAACGCGAAGTAAAATATAAGCAAATTGTAAACATCCTTATAATATTATCCGAGTTTTGCAAAACTAAAACAAAATTTTAGTTGTTAAAGAATAATCAATAAAATGATTTTTGAAAATAATCCTAATTAAGTATCAAAGAACAAAAATAGATAAATATTTCAATCTCTAATCATAATTATAAGAAAATGTATAATAATTCCGAAAATCTGCGTAAAGTATAAATTTCCGAATTCAGAGAAACGCGCATTATATGACGCTCATAACACTGAAAATTACTATAAAATAAATTCAAAATTTAGAGGAATTACGAAATATGGAAGACATAGAACCTGTCCGTCTATGCAACGTTACACAATTTTCAGAGTACCTAGTTTCGAGATTATGGCTTTGAAACAAACACAATAATAAATTTTTATTTATATAGATATTTTATATTATTATTATATATACTGCTGGCCACCGTAATGCAACACCTTGAAGGAAGCTACCGCAAATATGAAATTTATCATATGCATTAGCGAAGTGAGATACAAATGATTAGAATTTCAGCGCATTAATACATCACGTACGTTCAGGCGCCATCTCAAAGCGCTACTTAGCTTAGAGATTTCGACGATTTCAAGTTCCGCAATTGTTTTTCTTGTGGTTTTCAAAACTACTGCTATGTTCTGGTAGAAAACAGAAGGATCGTTTTATTCAAGTATCCAAGTTCAACAGAGAAGCGATAGTGGCCTCCCGGGAGATTGTGAATACCTTCAGGAAATCGGTAGTAGCGTTGAACGAAACGAAACAACTGTAATGCGATGGTGACTGCTGGATGCAGGAGGGTGCCGACGGACCACTGTGTCGATCAGACCAATTCCTATGCACCACTTCACGTGAGGACAGGCAATTCAGCATGGCAGTGACGGATCGCCCGGGTCACATCACGAATCGATAGTACAGAAATTGGTCAGTAACGCAGCACCAGTGTCCGCGCTTACCATTCGACGCCGTTTACAGCGGAGTGGTTCGTCCGCAAGACGTCCATCGTTTGTCTACCTCCTGACGCAGTGAACACCGACGTTCCGCCGTGCCACGGTGCGATGAAAGAAGGATGTGAGTGGATGAAATGGTTGGTCTTACTGACGAGTCACATGTCTGCAACACCACGATGGTCGGATTCGAGTCTGGAGACACTGGAGAGAGGTGATGCTGAACATTGCGTTATGCACCACAACATCATACTGAGTATTATGTATGGGCGGTATTGATATCACTCTCGTACTCCTCTAGTACGCATTTGTGTATTTAAAACAACCAGCGCTACATTCTTGAGGTTGGGTGCAAGTTGTCCCTTCCTTACCTTCAGGCTTGTCACATATTTCAACAGGATATGGCTCACATCGGCACGCATTGTCCAAGTGTTCTTCAACAATCACCAGATTTAATTGCTTCCTGGCAGGTTTGCCCTCCGGATCTTTCGCCGATAGAAAACACATGTATCCTATGTATGTTGCTCAACGATTGAACGCAGATTAGACCCTCAGCTGCCAAGCCACACCAGATCAACTTTGGCAAACGTGAAGCTGCTTGGTCTGTAAAATTTCAAGAACACATCCAAAGTCTCTGAACCAATGCTGAGGCGTGAGGCAGCAGATCTCAAATAATGGCGACTACTCTGCCTTCATCTGTAACCACTTGCAGAAGTTCTATAAATTACCATTTTATCTTGGCTTCAATATGCTCTCAAACAGTTCTAGCAAGTTATCTCTTGCCTTTCTTGGAAGAATTCCACAGGCCATAATGTATATATACTTTGTCCAAAGTTAAGTATAATTGATAATTATGGAATAAAGAAGAACTGTAATCATATGGAACGTGATATGTGTTTGCTATAAATAAGGAAGCAAATCAAAAGAATGATAATTAATTTTATTATCCAAAGTAGTGCCTGAAAGAAACTGAGCATAGCAAGGATCTCACTTTAGTTAAAAATGAAAGAAAACATTAAACAAACAATGATGTAGTTTATATGAGTGGTCACTTGACAGCCAGGCAGGCTGCACAGCGATTTACCATACTGCTATGAGATGATGAATGAGTTAGGCTCAAATGGTTCCTTGTAAACTTGAGAGCCTTTCAGTTTTGTAACGGAGCTTGGTGGGTGCGAAAGGGCTGCACGTCTCCGAGCATATCCCATACATGATTGATAGGATTAAATCAGGGAGTTTGCAGGCCACCACATACGCTGGATGTTTCTGCTCTAAAGGAAGTCAATAATCAGCACTGCTTCGGTGATGGCGTATTATCACCCCTTGAATATGAAGCCAGAAACTGATACCTGAAAATATGTATATGGCCTAAGAACTGTCTGTATCTTTGAGCAGTCACACCAAGTCAAAGAAATGGAGGTAGTCCAGCAATGCCGTCCATCATGATGCCTGCCCAAACCATTACTCCCTTTGATGGAAAATGATGTCTTTCCGTTGTTTTGGTTCAAACGTGTCCCACGTTCTCCATATCACCGCTGAGAATTTCATCATCAGACTGAACTGGACTCGTCAATTGAACATCACATTGGCCCACTTCCCACACCTAATGTTGGCTTCAACCTGTTCAAACGAGCGTTTATGCGCAGACGTGAGGGGAATGTAACCGGCTGGTCTTCATATTGTTGCCGGCATGGATGGAGTTCTTAAACAGTTTTATCCTGAAATTTGCATTCTGAGGCGATCAGGAAAGCTGAACCCAGTGCTCTGGCAAGTACTGCCCTCTGACGTCGCGCACTTATTACCAGATATCGGTCTTGCGAGGGGTTGTGACTCTTGCCTGACCTTGAAATTGGTTGTCGGATAACATTCCTTTGAAACCTCTGCCACAGTCTGGAGATCACAGACTGTTCATTCAGAATTCGAGACACTTTATTTGTCACTGTGAGGATTCCAGCATTCCAACGCGATTCTTTCTTTCATAAACATGTCCAATTATGTCTTTGTGCCATCATTCACCTTGTCTGATGGTTAACGTTCCACGCACAGCAGTTGGTGCGCAAACTTGTCTGAACTGCCTATGCTGCGTGAATCGGTTTCTCCGCGTTCCGACATAAAGCTGGTGTTTCGCAGGACGTAGTCAACTTAAAAGTTTCATAAAACCAACAAGTTTCTTCTTTCACCCAATTAATATCCGCAAGAAATTGGAATCATTTTACGAATATATTCATGTTACTGCATGATTTATGCTTAACTTTGACACTAGTTATTACAATTTATGTAATTAATACGTAATGAGTAACATTAAAATTTACATCTTAGTAGTTTTGTCCTTAAATTTTTATAATTTCATCTTAATCAAATATAAATTTAAATTAGCATAGGAATTTGATTTCACATACTTCATTTTATTTCAAATGCTCTCGAATAAATTAGAAGTAATCTGTATGTTCAAGATGGACTCACAACTATTTCAGCTACTGCCTGCCTTTTCGAAGTGATGGAGTTCATTTCGATAGAAAGAAAAGAGAGAGAACCGAGAAAGTAAAAAACAAACCAAATGAATCAATAAAGAACTGAATAAATGACCTTCCGCGGCTGTTCTCGTCAAGCTGTCATGGATTTCATTTCCCGGTAGATTAATCAAAACTGATGCTTCACACTATGAGATCAGGTGAGTAATGACATGTCACGTAATCTTCCAAAGCATTTAGTATAAGGTGTTTGGTGATAATATGACTTTACGAAAAAGAATTATGTATGAAAGATAAAAAAGATCGGTATTAATGAAAATAATTAAATTTATATAAGAAATCACAGAAACAAATGATCCTAGAAACGAATATAGTAATTTTACAAACTATGATAAAAACAGTTTTAAAAACAAACTATAAAGACTCAAAAAATAAGGTTGAAATAACAATGAAAATTAAAGGAATAAATAATTTTACCATAAGAAAATTATTAAAACTGTATATTTAAGAAGTTAACCATTTATAAAGAATTGATTTTTATGAATTAAAATAGTAAGAAATATATTTGAAGAAATGAATGAAAGTTTTTCAAGTTCTCATAAAAGGTTTGTCACGTTGTAATATATGCAATGTAATATTGAGAGAGAAAAATAAATAAATAAAAGCCTTGATACACTCAGGCGCGAAATGTTGTGGCTTATTTAAACATTTTTTGCAATGACAATGACATCTATACTAGAATTACATAAAAAAAATTAAAATATTCTGAAAAGTTTAATTCAAGAGATAAAATACTATTTTAATGAGTAATATGAATAAATATTCGTATTTCAAGTAATCACAAAATTCTTTTTTTTCTTAAATCTGAGCTGTGAGAAACAGTATATCAGTAAATATAATATGTTTTCCACACAATTGGAAAAAAAAGTATTTTTATTATTATTTATGTAATGTATGAATGCATGATTAAAGTCAAAAATACTATATTATATATACATATACATTCACATTTATTAAATTCTTATCAAGTAAAGGAATTTGGAACTAATAGTACCATTTCTAAGTGACATATATCTCCTTTTTTATCCGTAAAACATAACATAACTTTAATGCAGAGATAGAATAAAGCTGTTCCACAAAAATGAAAATATATTCATGTTTTTCTTCATAAATGGTGATTAATAAGAAACTTGAAAAGAAATAAAAGTAGATAATATATTAAAATACATCTAGTCTAAAAAATATCACATAAGTTACATGTTATTACCCAAAGAGCACTAAAACGAATTTTTTTCCTGCATAATATAACATCAGCTAGAATGAATTAACAGTAGAGTTTTATTTCAAAGATTTGGAAAATTTGATGAATAAATTTTGATAAAAGTAAATTCACAACTCAATACGTACGAAAATTGAAATCAAAAGAAAGTAACAAACTGAAAAAAAAGACTATTGATAAATTTTAACCTTGGTTTTGTTTTCAACATTTCTGTCAGTTTTGTTATTAAAACAGCATGGGTTCTGTTGTGGCCATTGCATTGTGCTTCCAGTTTTAAACGTACTACATTAAGTTAAAATTTGTTTTCACATTAAAATCTGTCTATTATCTTATGATTGGAAGCGAAATTTGATCGTAAAGGCATTATGAAAAAAAATTCCTATTTATTCTTTATATAGAGATGTAGATTTTAGTATAAAATTTTAATATTTAAATTAAAACTGAGCTTATTCTGTTTGTAAGTGTCACGTATAAATTTAACTTAAACCATCATGTATCTTAAATTTATTAGTATTTAAAATGTTTAAATATAAGTTCTTTAAATGTGCAGATTTACAGAATTATCGAATAAATATTGAATTGTTTATTATATTATAACTACGAAAATATTTTACTCAATTTACTAACAAAACTTTTCATCATACTTTATTTCTTACAATTTTTTAGGTATAAACATAACCCAAATTTAACTTAAGCTGAACTGTTGAAAATAATACTAACCAAGGCGAAGCCAAGTTAAACTTTTAATGATAAATTTTCAAAATTAATTACTAATGTTTGAAAATAATTTGAAAATATGTTGAATAGAGAGATCTAGAAACTTTATGTTTTGCATTACACGTAATTAGCTTAAAACTTAAAATTATTCATTGAAAGAACGCGTGAACTACGAGTATTTGAGGAAGAATTTTACTACTAAGAGCGACGGACATTTTAAGGACATAAATAAAATTATATTCGAAGAAAAATTCATAATTAAGCAACTTGGGAAATTCAAAAACGAAAAACAATTGATGTGACATAAAAGTTGAAATGAAAAGAAAAGCTGAAGTGTTTTAGTAATCATAAGTATTTAACCCTTATAAAGCCATGCCTTTTAATTAATTCCCCAATTAATTTCACATTCCTAAATATATTACGGAATTTTCTTTAACGGAAAAAAAATTTCTATCCTAAATGTTTGTTTCAATGACGAATATGAATTATATTTATTTAGTATTTTCTAATCTCTGAAACAGATATTCTAATTTTGGAAAATGATAGTAATAACATAATACACAAGCACACTTTGAAATGAAGCAAATAAAAATAAGTACAAACCTCACAAAACTTTACTTCTTTATTCAAGATAATTTTAAAAAAAACTTTCTTTCCGTCATAAACTGCGTAATATTTTAAAGTAATCAATTTCCTACAAAAAATACAGATTTTTAGAATCATATACATATTATAACAAAATTATCTTTATAAATTTTAAAAAAAATATATTTACTTACTAAAATTTTAAATAGGAAGCTATTTTAATGAACCGAGTCATTTAAAACCAAAAATCAAATAAGAATTGATGGCCCAATTATTGCATCGAAAGCACATGTAATCCTATGACTTTGTTTCACATCTCCCCTAATTATGCGCTCCGATGGGCTCAATTAAATTGCTTAATAAAGTTTAATTGCCTCGCAAGATGCATCTTTGCTATTGATTTTTTGATTAAAAGAAGACGAATTCGAATGTCGACAAAGGATTATGCTCAAATGTACCTTGCGGTTATATGAATTTAATTTTTTTTCCTTCAGTACTTACGCTCCGCTAATTTTTCGAAAAGATAAATTTAATCTTATATATTCTCAGGATAATGTTTAAAAAAAAATATGGGAATTTTTTCCCCGCCTCAGATAATGAAGCTCTTTGAATATAATTCAGAATGACAAGATTATTATTTTTTTTCTTCATTGGAAAAATTATATTAACTAGATTTACTTTTTTTCTTTAAAGAAGCTTACTGTATTTTACATAAAATATTTTCTAGACTTGAATAACATGTGTTTAATTAAATGATTTTATTGAAGGAAGTAATTAAACACATAACACATTTTTTTTTAATTTAAAAAAAGTGTTTTTGATTCTATTATTTGTTGTAACACTTTTTGCGAGTTAAAAGAGTTTTCTGATTGATTACATGGTATAGAAACACTAACAATCAAATGTATGAAACTTTAGAACATTTCTTATTATTATTTATTTTAATATGTCCAAATATTTATGTTTATTAAAATTAGGAAATGCATTTTTATTTCTATGAATATCAAAGTTAGCCATGACTGTATACATTAAAATGATATGATTAAAAACAAAATTCAGGTTTTAAGAACTTAATTCTTCCTTTTTAATAATCATTCTAATAATTCTTGCATAAAATTTTATTTTATAACTCATTCATTGCAAGTGTTTTGTTGTTGTTGTTGTTGGCATGTCTATGATGTGCAGATTAATAAAGAAAAGAAGATTTAGATTGCTCCGAAGCTGACGAAGACAGCTTCTGCAACCTCAACAGCTTTATCAGAGAAAATCAAATCTTCTGGGTCTTCTGGGCTGATCTTGAAAAGCCTGGCTTGAATTGCTGAATTGTTTTGTTGAAGAATTTATTTACTGATAATTTGTTCCTAATTTTGTTTAAATGATCAGATTTTAACTGTACAAATAAAATAACTGTATTCAAAATTTTTTCTTATCTCTTACTTGTGTGGTCGCAGTACCATAGTGGTCACGTACTAGTGGCCGGTGATGTTTCACGAGTTCGAGCCCTTATACCGCTAAAGACCCGTCGCGTAGAAAGGCTGATGCTCGTTAAATCTCTCGTCCACTCTAAGTCCTCACATTGGCGTTGTATGAATGTTAGTAAGTGGTGTACGACTTCAGTTTTCGTCCTTCTCACTTCACCGTGGTTCAAAATTACAAGGTCCACCCCGAATAGCCATCTCATGCTGTTTTATAATGTGACGTAAATAAATATTCATTCACTCACATCTCTTACTTTAATTTAGTTTAAGAAAAGTAAAAAAAACAGCCTTTTATAGGTAATCAAACTAATTTGTAACTTAATCTTTTAGTCACCAAATCTGGAAATGGGATCTGAAATTAGTTCCCCGATGCGGGATAGGATCTGAAATGGTAAATCGTTAATCCTGATCAGGACAATGGACCAAAATTATAAAATTATTATGTTGTCATCGGTCCTGGACAAGTGAGCAAAATTTCGAATTAATCTGACATTTTAAAGAAGGTAAAAATATTGAGTACAAAAAGATTCCGTTACATACAAGTGAATCTTTTAAAAGGGTGTTTAAAATTAACAACTCAGATATTTAGGGGTTTCCATCAAATTTATGTTTTCATTCATTCTCAATTTACTAATCAAATCTAATAACTTTTAATTAATTATTCCTATTTTTTTCCTGATATCTTTTCTATTTTATAATATTTAATGAGGCTGCCAATTAGATCAATTCTGTAAATCCGTACTTCTGTTATTTGCTATAGAGATAAGTTGAATAAGATACTTTATACTTGATTTTTTTATATTCGTGGTTACATTAATTCTATCTTTTTACTAATATATCTTAGAAAAACACTAAATTAAGATATGATTAAATTTTAAAGAAAACTTTTTTCGTTTGCTTAGCTGAACTTATTTATTTTCATGCAGAGTTGATTCAAAATTACAGTGATAGAAATTAATTTCACTAAATAAAATGGTGGAGCTAAATTATACATTTCAATTGAATTTAGTTTAAAGTGCTACGTATGTGTAAATCATAAAATTTGCATTTTTTCTTAAGATTAATTAATATGATACACAAATTTAAAGCCTTTTCTCCTTTTTACTTTGTATACAATATCTTATTAAATAAAACTGTTTACTGTCAAAGTATTTCAACAATTTATTTTAATTTTTTAAAAATATACAATTAGAAGATTGTAAACAGCACCAACAGATGTCTCTGAAGGATTTACACTTGTCTTAAATAGTGCAATTCTTCTAGTTGTGTTTCCATTCTTTTTTCTACGTTTATTTCGCATCTTTAAAACGTTCGAATGTTTATTAAAAATATTCAATAATAACCTTTTTGATGAAGGATCTAATATTTGTTAGATGGAAGCTCTTTTACGAATTTTATTTTTTCATTAATGTTCTTTAAGTGCAATGTTGCTGAGTTTTATTTTTGCTTTTGTAGGATTAACTGGTATTATAGCAGAACTGGTTCAAATAATAAAAATCTTCCCTAATGTAAACAGTCATTTTTTTCAGGTATGAGTTTTCAATTTTCTAAGTTTATGTCTTTTATACATCATAAGTAAAGGATACTTTGGAGAAAATACTATAAAATACTAGCTGATTTGCTTAAGTATTAACTGAATAAATTAAAACTATTACAATCCTCATATAATAAATAACATAGGGCATTATTAAATCACAAGAACACCAACGAATTGATGATTTATTTAAGAAGAAAGAAATATATATGTGTAAATTTTCCGTATGTGTATTTTAAATTGATCGTGAAAAACTATCTTTATTAATTAGACTTTAAAAATTAACTTGAATTTTATTAAAATATACTAATTTTTTTTCTGAAAAATTAAGTAAGGTTTCTGCTAAGAAATTATAAGACCGCCTGAAAAATTTTTTTTTATTATACGTTACATCAGGGGCATTATATAAAGCCTGTTTTAGTGTTATCTGAAAAACATATGGGCACGTTTTGATCGTATTTTACACGGTTTCTATGAAGATGAAGAGGGGTTAAAAAGTTATGTATGAGTTATAAGTAAGAAATATATATATATATATATATATATACACCCAAGAGCCAAAACGTTATGACCACCTGTCAATAACGAGTTGGCCCACCTTTGGCACGCAACACAGCGTCAACCCGCCTTGGCATGGATGCCACAAGTCCTTGGTAGATGGCCGGAGACAGATTGTACCAGATGTTTAAGTAACGGTCACGCAAATCCGAGATATTGCGAATTGGTGGTCTTTGAACTCTGAGCTGCCGTCCCATGACATCCCAAATGCGTTCTAACGGATTGAGATCCGATGAGTTAGGCGACCAGGACATTAACTGGAATTCAGCATCATGTACCAGGAACCACTCCAGCACAATTTTAGCCTTGTGACACAGGGCGTTGTCCTGCTGGAACATTCCATTTCCAGCTGGAAAAACAGAGGCCATGTAAGGGTGCAACTGGGCCACAATGATGTTCAGATACCCTGTAGCATTCATGGTCTGCTCTACCACAACCACGGGTCCCAGAGATGCCCAAGAGAACGTCCCCCAAAGCATAATACCGCCACCACCGGCCTGTGTAGGACCTACTGTACATTCAGGGAGCAACTGTTCGCCTGGAAGACGGCGTATCCTGACACGGCCATCGGCGTGATGAATGACAAACCGTGATTCATCTGACCAGGCAACTCTCTCCCACTGATCCATGGACCAGTTGTGATGTTCCTGGGCCCAGCGCAGGCGCAGTTGGCGATGACGCTTGGTCAGCAAAGGCACACGAGTGGGACGTTTGCTGCGTAGCCCCATATCCAACAGTGTCCGCTGAACAGTGTGCTCCGATACTATTCTACTTGGTCCTGCATTGTATTGGGCTGTCAGCTGAGCCACTGTCTGGCTCCGGTGTCTTTGCTTCACCATGCGAGACAGTCTCCAACGACCTTTTTATTTGATAGCGTGTGGACGTCAAACACCATGTCGTCTACTGCTGGTTTCATCGTCATTCATCCACTTTGCATAAGTACTAGCAACTGTAGATCACGAACAACCCACGAGACGTGCAGTTTCGATAACACTTGTTCCGAGCCTTTGAGCCATTACAATCTGCCCTCTTTCAAAGTCGCTTAGATCCGCAGCCTTTCCCATCAGACACAGAAGTAAGTGAAAGAATGATTCTTCAGACTCTCCAGCAGCAGTTAAATACAACTTTCATCTGATCACGTGCCTTCCACGTCATCCAGGCGAGTTCAATGCAAAACCTAGGGGTTTTCATAATGTTTTGGCTCTTGAGTGTGTGTATATATATACATATATATATATATAAATTTATCTTATTTTACAAGAGCTGTGGCAAAATCTGAGACAGAAATTAGAAGATTAATTAAATTGATTGAAGATTGATTAAATGTTCTAAAATTGCTGTTCACTGTCATAATGAGAAAGGAAGTTTCAAACAAAATAAAGCTAGTTAGAAGAGAAAGGATTTTGTCAGCACGTGATGATAACACATCTTTCAACTATCAACTAAAAAGAGTCTTTCTACAGTGAATTTTTGAAAAGTTTCTGAAAAACTTCGAGTCACATTGAAGAAAAGTCTTGATATAACAATAATACAAAATTCATGCAAATGATGCAAGTACCAAAATTATTTAAACATCATCGAGTAGAAAGGGTGAAATGGGATAATGTCTTAAAATGATGAATGGGAGCAAATTATATTTTATCATCAAAAGAAATTTAACTTTGACGTTTCCGGTGGCTTTGAACAATTATTAAATTAACTTGATAAAGGAACCTAAAGAAGACTTCAATCGACTATTGGACGGAGTGTTTTTTGAACATGATCACTTGTGCAGTTTGAGAGAAATTTCGGAGCCTTTAGGATCTGCGCAATTATGCTGTATGATCATCTGATACTGAATGGGATAAAACAGTACGGGCAAATAAAAGTGACCCAGAGCACAGAGTTCCAGGTTACAAAGAAACACGGCAAAATAGAGATAATTCGTTAACCTGCTTATAGCGGGTGTTGAAAATGACCCCCATTTATCTCTTGGTACTTTTGAGTTCTGCTCAGCAAGTTGCGGAAGGTAGATTGAAACTGGACTACTGGAATCGCTGCAATTTCATCAGGAATGTTCTGCTCCAGTTCTTGAAGACTATGAAGGTTGTTGATGTACACCTTAGCCCTGAGGGTTTCCCAGAAAAAGAAATTGCTGACTGCTCACTGACTTGTATGGACAGCTAGGACCGAGACAGTGGACAGTGGCGTAACGGAAAATGATTGGGCCCCCCGCAAGGTCAGGTCTTAGGCCCCAAGTCGGATCTTATATATATATATATATATATATATATATACGCTTGTGCTAGAAAAAGTCTGCGTTCACCTAATATTGCTTACATAAACAACAACAACAAAATTGAAAACTGGAAATTGAAAAAAAAATTTTATAAATTGTATTTTTTTAAAATTCATTCCAAGTATTGAGAACAACAAAAGCAAACTCGGTTTGCTTTCAGAGTTTATAAAATAAAGACAGGTTTGTAGCGATACAAACAAAAATCAAGTAAAAAAAATATGCGTTCACTGTTTAGTAGTAATTTTAAAAATTATTTAAAAAGGATTATGGAGTTATAGCTGTTTGGATAACCCTGTCTTTTGAAAACTTCTTGAAGTCGTTTCGGTATTGAATTAACAAGTTTAGTGGTTTTTTCAGAGCTTATCTTCTCTCATTCGTCTATAAGAACACTTTTCACCATATCCTTGCTAGATATATTGTGTTGACGAATCCTATACTCCAGAAAATCCCGTTCTATAGGATTCAGACCAGGTGACTGCTGGGGCCTGTACAGTTAGTTGATTTGGGACATTATACAAGAGCAAAGCTTCACAATCTCAGCGGTATGCTTAGGATCGTTGTCGTGTTGGAAACGAAACCATAATCCTGGGTCGAGTTTGGTGATATTTTTCTTTAAATTGTTTTTAGAACATCGAGATAATCATATTTGTTCATAATTGATTCGACATGCTCCAACTTTCCAACACCATTACTCGCCATGCACCTCACACCATAACACCACCGCCACCGTGCTTTACCGTTGGTACTAAATGCTCTTTTTGAAGCACTTTGCAAAGTTTTCTCCATACCAATTTACGACCTTTTATGCCAAAGATGCAAAACTTGCTCTCATTGGAGAATATCACAGTCCTCCAGAACTCCGGAGGATTATCAATATGCTTTTATGCAAAACCTGTCTGTTTCAGCCGGTTTGTCATTGAAATGTAAGACTTTCTGCAAGCCAGTCGACTACGGTATCCAGTCTTTTTCAAGATTTGTCTTTCAGTATCCGCACAAATGATTTTGTGAAAACTTCTCGTGAATGTCTGTTTCTATTTGAGTTGCAGTTAAAAGTGGATTTTTTTTTCACCAAGAATATCGTACTTGGTTTTTCTCTAATTGTGAGTTTTGATGGACGACATGTGGCCGTGGTGGCCGAGTGGTCTAGGTATCGGATCATGACTAGCGTGTCATGAGTTCGATCCTAGTACCACTAAAGACCCGCCGTGTAGGGGCGCGATGCACGTTAAATCTGTCGAGAGCTCAAACGTCCTCCCGTTGGTGTGGTGTGGTAGTTAGGAGAGAGGGGTGTCAGCTCAGGTGTCGTCCGCGTCACTTGACCATGGTTCAAAATTACGCGGACAGTCGCCAAAAGCCCTCGTGTTGCTAATCAGTGCGACATTAATATTCTCTCACTTACTTGATGGACGACATGCAGAGACGTCTTAAGACTTCATGAGGCCCTGGGCCACAATTTAAAAGTAGTACTTGAGCCCCCTACACAAATGTAGGCCCTACCTTTGACCCTTAAAAATAGACAGTACATAGCGTACTTTGTGAAATTCTAGTACGAACAATAACCCGAAACAAATAAATGTGCATGACTTACAATTGCACAAATCGAATCGACCAACTGCCGCCATTAACTGATTGAAAAATGATGGTGTATGGTGGTAGCCTAGGTCTGTACGTGGCCGACGGTCATCACATGTAGCCAGTAGACACATCATCTGGAATTCCCAGTTCTTTGGAGAATACAAACGGGAATAACATTTAACCTTTGAAATTACTCGAATTATGATCATATTAAGGCTGAGTCGAGAAAGAAATGAGGCCCCCATTGCAACCGAGGTCCTGGGCCCGGGCCCAGTTGGCCTATGCCTTAAGACGTCCCTAACGACATGTGAACGAGGTTTGGATGTGTAAACTTCTTTAGATTTAAAGATATTGTTAAGACGCTGGATGGATGAATACTGCCGTGCAACGGATCTGGCAATATCCCAACGACTTTTTCTATCTTTTCACATTTTCACAATGATTTTACGCTGCTGATACTTATTTCCTTCATTTTATTTTTATGTCCTTGAATTGTTTCATTTCTCACAAAAACTTTAATTTTATTGCGTCAAAACTTTCTTAAGCTTTTTTACTTGATCACTGAATGCAAAGTCTTTGTTAACCTTAACACCTGTTGATAAAAATTTAAAGAATCATGAATATTCAAATTAGGAAAGCACACTATTTCTGCCTACGATTTGAGTACTTTGCTACAAAACTCCCTACAAATTCATGAAATATTATAAGAAAAAAATATATTTCTACTAAATTTTACTTTTTTTTGTATGATTTGTTATGGATGAACGCAACTTTTTCTAGCAAGTGTGCATGTTTACATATACAAAGGATTGCCCAACCATAACATAATGTACCTTTACACATCAAGTAAAAATATTTGACATTAAACTTATAGCTGAATATACAAAATCAACCGGGGTCTGAGTAAACGAAGTAAATAATGTATAACATTAGAGAGTATATGTATTAAAATGGGAAATCTAACAACAGAGATAACCTGGTAACTTTAATAAAAGCGAACACTAAGCGAGACACGAACACTGTATAATAATACTTTAAATTAGAAATTCTTAGGAAAGAAAAAAGGTATCACTTACATTATTTTTCGTTTTTGAATCCCAATATGAGCTTGACCTAAAGTTAGACTATGTTCCAGTAAAAATACTACAACTTTTAATAAGGAGATTTTTTGTATGATGCGAAACTGATTATATGATAAAAAAAATAAAAAACTGATACATTCCATTATGCTTTATTTGACTGAATACTCATAAATCTAGAGCAAAAAGATCATTTAAAACTTTCTCTATGCTTTTCCAAGTATCGTTATACTATTTTACTTGAAAAAAGCTTAACAGAAGTACGTTATTTATGACTTCGGTAAATGAAAATGAAATACATGGTGGGGGGGAGATGAACTAATGAAGCCAATAAGTTACGTTGCTACTTCGTATTATTTGTTAGTAATTTAGGTTTAAAAGGAAAACCCTCTAAAGAAAATTATCTCTCGTCGCAAAGAATACGGCAAATAAAAAAAAAAATGTTTTTCGATTTGGTTATTGGATCAAAGATATCCAATTATTGTATTAAAGTTTTATTTTGAATGACGTTAGATCACTTAAAAATTCGATTTTAAAAAATGGAATTTTCAGAAATCTACAAAAATGGCGTAAACCAGGCTTTGGGCCCCCTAGAAGCCTTGCCCCCCCCCCCGCATTGCGGGGGTGTACGTTACATCACTGGACCGAGATCAATTTGATTTCTTCTAACTCTGTCAGGAGAGAAGATAGTGTAAATGGGATTATCATGGCTCGGCTGGATGTACCAGTAGAGGCAGTTGCATCAACCTGTTGGAAGTAAATATAGGTCTTTTCCTCCTCAGTTAATGTTGCCACAAAGGGATAGTTTACCGAGAAAAATTAATATATTACCACAGTCAAGTCAAAATTAAAACTGATGGAAAACCTTTGAGGTATGTTATGTGGCACAAAGTTTATGTTAAAGATAAGCAATTCTAAGTTACCGAAGAAGTACAAATGGTTATAATAAAAGAATAGCACAGTATTTCTGAAATTCCACTTAACCATCTAGTTGTAGAATTAGAACACTAATACAAATTTTTTTTACACTTTTCTTTGTTTTTATACAAGTAGTATTGTAATTTGTTTGCTGTGTGTTTTTCATTCATTGTCAAAATTTTCGTTAATAGAATAGTTTAGAGTATTATAATTCAAAATTATTAAAACCTAAGTTTAAAAAATATGCTGTACTTTCATTTCTATGTTTAAACTTATATTTAGAAAGTTAATTTATTTCATAGTTTACAAAATTAAAAATGTCTTATTTCTTAACAGAGCGCACATGATTAAAATTAGAAAAATGTTCTACTCTGTTTTGGTATTTATATTTATTTTATTTCAAAAGTGTTATCGCTTAAATTTGTCAAGACTTTTATTTAATGCAATCAAAGTACGATAATACCAATAAAACTGGATTATGAAACTAATACATTAACGAAAAATTAACAAGTTAAAATGAGAGAAATTAACTTAGATTTACAGAATATAAAGTCAATTTATTATCAAAAAAAGATCGAGTTGTATCTACTGCCTTGTTTTTACTTCATATATCTATCTTCAGAGAAAAATAGTTTAGAAACATAAAAAGTACTATGTAAATGTACATACTATGAAGGTAATAAGAATTGTGTTATAGTTAATTTTTCCTTGCAATTTTAAAAAGGAAAATTATTAATAGAGTACTTTCAAAATACAGTTAAAGAAAACATAATTTTAATTTGCAAAAGAAATATAGTTATTTGAAAAAAAAATCATTCGTTTTTATTTACAACAAAATCGCGTAACAATAAGTAATTTTAGCAAGATAAATAGAAAAACTAAAATTTATTTCTCAACGAATTTTCACAATTTTTAATATTAATTGGCTTGCTTTTTCATTCATAATTAAAAATGATAATAGAACATTTTTCGATAACATCACTTTGTTTAATATATAGTTAAACAGAAAGTTTAAGAAACCATATTTTTATTCTATACATACTTTTTTGAACTCTAAACTATTCTTACCCCTTTTTAATGCAAAATATTTGTTCTTTCCAAACATAACATTGATATGAATTCTTTTGAAGCGT
Organism: Trichonephila clavata; assembly: GCA_019973975.1. Taxonomy (NCBI): domain Eukaryota; kingdom Metazoa; phylum Arthropoda; class Arachnida; order Araneae; family Nephilidae; genus Trichonephila; species Trichonephila clavata. Next base: position 72,348 of record BMAO01022152.1, read on the forward strand.
TAAGAATGTTTACTGGGAATACAAAACAGAAGTTCACCGAAGAAAGATAGTGCACCAGCTACATTCTCATAGGCAAATAAAAGCATCCGAATATATTTCGCATAAAACACCCGGTAAGTTTTAAATTCTTTTTTCCCCCTTTTATATTCTTTATGACGCGCAGCTTTAAACGCTCTTTTACATCGATTTTTCCTTTCGTGTTCACTTCACGGAACACAAAACCAACAAATCCCCCCGATACATGTCGCATGATGTACTCCTACATAGTTGAGTCACACGATACTTTTATTTTTTAAAAGGCAAAGATCTTAGGAGGAGCCGATGTATCACACATGCAGAAAGAATTGAAGATAGATTTTGTGTCTTTCACTTTGTGTGAGTTTTGTTATAAAGTCTTATAGGAATGGACGTGCTAAAAAAGTAAAATTTTTGTGTTAATCTTTTCTCAAGTTCTTTTCCATAAATTCTTCGAAGTTCTTATTTCTGAATACCTTTAATTTTACTTCAATTTATTTTAGATTATAATTACAATTCTAAAAATTAATTTATTTGGTTCTATTTGCTATATAGGGTGTCAAAAAGTATGACTACATTTTCGAAATTGAATTAAAAATAAGCAAACATTTTCTCTTATGTTTTTATTTTTGTTCCATAAAGAAAAAATTTAAGTTTCTGTTCAATGAAATGAAAATTAGATAGCGTAATATCCTTGTTTTTAAACATTCTCGTTTCTAAATGGTTTCACTGCAAGATGTATAATGCTTTATCGAATTTAAACCTGCAAACAAAAAAAAAGGTTAAAGCTGTTAATTCTTCTCTTCCTTCCTCAGTTACTCGACAGCCCAAGGTGGGCCTTGGCCTTCTCAAGAAGTCTTTTCCAGGCCAGCCTTCTTTCTTCCGGCTAATTTTCTCCAATTATTAGTTTTAAAGACTAGGAGAACTTTTTCTATGTCATCAATCCATCTAAGATTTGGCCTGCCCTTTCTTCGTGTGCCAATTGGTTGGGAATTGGAAGACTATTTTAGTAAAGCTGTAAATTAGATTTTTATAAAAGGGAAACATAGTTTAAACCCCAGCAAGGCATATTTGAAGATGATCTCCAGTCATGGGTTTGTAAGCGTCACAAAGACAGCAGGTGTTTTAATCTTCTATTTCCATTCTATACAGGTAGGCCTGGAAAAATTCACGACCAGTAGCATGTCTAAGACGGACCACGCTGACTGCTCTAGTTAAGGAAACATAAATTATTGTTGACATATTCGGAAGGAAGCCCTCTCTATATCCAGGCTGGATCTATTGGTATGGAATTTTAAAATGCTTTATATACTGCAAAAATAAAGGAGGATCAGGTTACTTCATTTGGGCTCCACTCTTTGCCAGCATATCTGTTATTTCATTTCCATATGTATCGCACTTAATAATTTGGGATCCACAGCAATACAATGCAGTTCTTTACATTCAACGATTTATCTTATTAATATCAATGTGATACTAGAGAAATATAAAAGAATAGTGATGACGAATGTCGTAATTTTGAAGTGCTGGCAAATGGTGAGGAGGATGGGCATGTTGATGCTTCCATAACACTTCAACTTAGATGCCTATATTGATTGAAGATTTGTGTCGATGAAAAAATATTTAAAAACAAAATTTGCCTGCCTTCAAATGCTAAATTTTACCATATGTTTCAGCGTCTCTTATGAACCATTTCCTTTTCTGCTGTATTTTTTGTAATTCCATTAAAATTAATTACAAATTAAATTGTAGGAAATTAGGACCCACAATGGGCAAATTGGAAGAAAAACTGCTTGCGTAATTTCACGGTACTGTCATTAGAGGGGAAGGGGGGTATAGCTATTAGAAGAGAATGTAGGAATTAACTGGGCTGTTTTGCTTGCAGAGAAATGGGGAAAACGTGTTTTAACTGAATTTGAACAAGGAATGTTTCTAGGCACTCGAAACGTCGCAATCAGTTTCTGCAAAACGGCTGAGCTTACGAAGTGTTCAAGATCAGCAATTACTAATATTTTCAGAGTGAATTATTAAGTAGAAAACCGGGTCTCAACTTCAGGCTTGTGGCCATCACAGGTTACTGATTGTTCGGTTCGAAAGTTTTCCAGTTCAACAAAAAAGAAATTAAACGTCAAATTGTGAGGAATTTTAATCTAACAATCAGAGAAATTGCGAACAACTTACTACATCGTATAGGTAGCCCATGGCATGTTCGAAAGCCTCTACTGTTGGCATTGAACAAGAGCAGGCGTCTCCAGTTCACAAAGGAGCACAAGGATTGGATTGACGATGACTGGAAAAGGGTCATATCGTCCAATGAATTACATTTTCAATAACATCCCCCAGATTGCAGAGTGTGAGTACAGAGAAAAAAGAACAAAAGTATCTGCATTGAAACAGTTCTTAAGGCAGGTGAAGGAAGTATTATGATGTGGGAAAAGTATTTTACCATTGAATGAGTCCTTTGACTCAAGTGGAAGAACGTCTGAACATACAAGAGTCCTTAAGTGTTAACGTAGATAAAGTACATCTTTTTAAATTATTGGTATACCCTTCCAGGAATGAACCCTTTCAGCAGGACAATGCTTTCTGTCACACATCTGGTATTATCTATAAATTGTTTGAAGAACACGAGAGAGACTTACCTTTCTTGGTTGGCTTGCACAATCACCATATCTCAGTTCAATTGAGAATCTGTGGGATGAGATCGAACGGGGCATCAGGAAGATGGATCAAGTAGCATCCAATCTGAAGGCAATGGAAAGTGCAACCCACAGGATTTATACTCTGTTTCACCTCAAGTTGGCAGCATTAGGAAGGGTACGATGACCGAATCACAGCCATTGCTGGGTTACTGTAGAAGAAGAGTGTGACTAAACGAATAAGTATCACCATATTTGGCGAGTGGGGAAAAAATGCTTGTGAAAAATTTTTTCATTAAAATGGTAGCTGTTTTTTTTTTTTTTTTTTTTTTTTTTAAATAGTATATGCCATTTTTTTAATGGATATATTTAAGGGCTTAGGTCTCAATATGTTTAGAAATATTGATGAATAAACTAGCAAAACTTTTCTCGAACAAAATCTCAATAGTTCTCAACATATTGATAGCAATGTTTTTTAAATGAAAAAATACCGTTAAATTGTAATTAATGCTTTCATTAACTTGATTTTTTAAGTGACTTAAGCCACATTCAAAATAAACGGCTCATTTTTCTTTAATTTTTATTTATTACATCCGGTTATAAAATACAAATTTCTATCTTGTTTTTTAAGAATTAATCGCCTTTTCTCGGTTATTACTATTTTAAATCCGTTTGTAATAATTATTCACATTACATGTATAAATGCCGTTTATGTATGTTAACGTAAGATATACAGAAGCACAAATTTCAGAATCATCATTTACTTCCTTCTGAACTTTGGTTAATGTAGAAATCTCATTTTTTAAAAAAAAGTCATGAATTTTTCGCTTAATGCACGCAATGTGGAGTCGTCATATTTCACCAGCCTATTACGCTTGCCTACGGCACCGGGTCGTTTTTTACCAGGAGAACTTACAGCACTTAATGCCTTCTTTTCTTTTTTCATACGGAAAACAGTTCTTTTCGAAACGCCAATCAGTTCAGAAACCTTTTTCACGATTTCTCTGATTGATTCTTGCGGGTTTTCTTCTCGAAGTCAAGAATAAACATTCAATATGTTTTTCCGAGCTCCGCTTCAGATAGATTTTCCTCGCTTCGATGGTGTATACAGCGAGGTTGGTCACATTTCTATCTCAGACATTTTTAAAATGTCAAAAAAAAAATACAAGAACAAAGATAGTAGCACGAGATATCAAAATAGTATGTATGAACGATAGCAAAGACGCAAAGGGAATGGCGTTGATTTGGCGGGAATGCTTAGGTAACTCCGCCAAGGATGTAATCTTGAAAACCGGTTTTTAGCCAAGTGAAGTTTCATCAAATTGTTGTTTTTCAAATGTATTCGTTCACAGGTATTAAGGAATAAATGCTTTTAAGATGTGATTAACTTAAAATATATCCTTAAAATCACAATTTCGATAATACACGATACTTTTTAACAATTTTCTATGCATTTGCTTTTATTTAAATTCCAAAACAAGTTGTGGAACTATTTTTCAAGTGGATTGTTACATTTCCTACCCAAAATATTCATTAATTATAGGTTATTATTTTTGAGTGAAAAACTTATACGTTTTTATGAAAAGATATTTCTGTTATTTTTATATAGATGGATTTGATGATTAAAATATAGTGCATGGAAATCATAAAATTTTTTTTTATCGAAACAGTGCATCCACAAATTTTAGATTCTTCACATTTTTAAGTTTTGCGCAATTGAATTTTAAACATTTACTGCCGACAGGTCTTAAATTTAGAGAAGATATCAGTTATATTTAAGATGATATGGTACCCTAAAAATCATCAACCTGTCGAAATTTTTTTACTGGCTTATTTGATAACTCAAATCTCTATAAATATGCCCGAAAAATTTCCTGCATTTTTTATCAAGTTATGGAGCAATATTTGATGCTGGACAGCACTACTACGCCCACATTTCAGGTTATCGGCTAGAAAACAGGCTGATAAAAAAAATGAATTAATTATTTTTCTACCTCGCGTCAATGAGACTGACATTATATAAGCAGTAACAAATCATTTCAAAAAAGAATTGTGCAATTCTCGCAAAAATTCTAGTTTGTGAGTTGTTTATTGGGAAGAGCAAATGGATTTTTAGTCAAGATTTAAAAGTGGTGCGTGCTTTTTATGATATTATTATGAATGAAATTAAAACTTCAAAACGGATTCTACCAAAGCACAAATACTAAATCTCATTTTGATAACTCAGATATAATTTAAAATCTAATTCGCAAGAATAGAAAAACTCTCTAATTTTTATATGTTTGTTTTGGTGATATATATATATATATATATATATATATCCATGTGTGTGAAATTGAATAATTTTATTATTAAAATATTTTACGATATTTATTTAAACAAATGCACATATACAGTTCTTAGATTTTGATACATTTTACCTATAAATTGTTATTTGATTTTGCTTTCCTTCGTGTACAATATTTAACATGCGAAGGCTTTTAAAATCATGGAAATAAAAAATAAAGGCATAAACATCTTTTGTACATGTTGTGCATTAGCTCTGAGCATGGTATTAGCTCTAAAGTGTGGGTATTTTTTTTAATAATTATTAAGGTAAAGTTTTATGAAATATTCATCTTTCATTCGTTTTCTTCTATATATTCATTATGGCAGTATACTGATTAATTGTTCTACATTTGTGCAATTTTTTGTGGTAAGCAGTTTTTATTAAGCTTATTAACATTTCATAAAAGTTTCAGACTATTCGATGAATATTGTATCATGGTATTGTATTGTCCATGGAATTCATGGAATGAAAACTTCAAACTCATATTTCTCCATGTTGAAATTTTTGTACCTATACTGTTATTCAAAACCTTAAGACTTTTTTGATAATTGAAGTATGGGCTTGAAATGTTTATACATGTTCTAAAATGTATGTTTTGTAAAACTGTGTATGGAATTAGCTCTAATATGCTTAGTACTTTTTCTAAAGAATTCAGAATCAAAATTAACGTTTTTTTTTAGAATTTTAGGAAGTTTAACTATAAAAAAATTAATAAAAAACTAAAGAGTAGCAGCAGAAAAAATCCCATGCACAGTTTTATGTAGCATATTATAAGGTACTTGAAAAAAAATTTGAAAGAAAAGAGACATATTTAAAAGAGCCTTAGAAATTTAAAAAATGTTTTTAAAAAAGTCAAAAAAAAAATTCAGATTTTACAAACATTTTCAACAAATTTAAAATATTTTGTATGGAATTTTCATTAAATATTAACCTTTATAAAATTCAATTAAAACTTAATATCAAATATTAAAAATAAAGAAAATTGGGAAGATGGTACCATATCGCCTTAACAACAAATCTATTAAACACGACATGTAATTTAGCAACTTACGTAAAAATATTCAGTTTAAAAATTAGCAATTGTGTAAAATCAGCTAATAAGAGTACAAAATTAAGTTTTAAGCAATACACATACATTAAAAGAATTCAGTTTTTTTTTATCACTGAATATATGTGACATACATGATGTTGATCCAATAATTAGAAAAGCACTTTTGTTCGATAATTAGTTTTAATTTAGATTACTTAAAAAAAAGAATAAAAAAACCTGATATTACTCTTAGAAAACCAAATATTATTGAAATGACATTTATTAATTGTTTAGATCTTAATTGAAATTAAAAAATTGCTTTGATAAAAAAAAATACCA
>BMAO01022153.1:0-26448 GCA_019973975.1 Trichonephila clavata
TTGATAATTTGTACGGTTTATAATTAAAGTAGTATTGTAGCTTTAACATGAAATAAATTATTATTGCATCCAATACATTGTAATTGTATGGAGGAGGACGTAATGAAAATTATGATTGAAAATTGTATCACAAATTTTGAATATTTGAATAACAATGAATTAGACAACAATAAATATACAGTCCAAACACTGTGTAGCCGCCCATCCGGTATAGGGGCCAGTGAAGCTGACTGCTGTGCCGTAGGGACTGGGTTCGAATCCCGGAGAAGGCATGGATGTTTGTGTTATAATCCTTTCTTCTGTCTGTGTTGTATGCCCCCGTGTTATACATTGCGTGGTGCACGGGGTTTATAAATGTTAAACAAAAAAAAAACGTAAAAAACACTGTGTAAAATTGTAAAAATATTTTTAAAGTACGGCAAGTTTCCTCTAACTGTGTTTACAATAAATGATCTCAAACTAGAAGAACGCAATAAAAATGCGTTTAAATAATGTTAACTCTCCAAGAAATGGGTTATGTAAATTATTCTTAAGATAATTTCTGAATTCCGCAAATATTTTGAGACGTCATAAAGTACTTCAATTTTTTAAAGAATCATAATTGTATAGTTTCAACTTAATGAGAAACAAAATACCAATCATTAGCATGGCCAAGTAATTTCAGCGCGTTTGTCACATGTATTTTACAATAATGTACTAATGAACTTTTTACTAATAGAAAGTAGTACTGTACCACTGAAGATTTCCTCATTTTTGTGAAGATTTCCTCCAAAATGCAGGTAGATTTTTTTTTTAAAAAAACTTTTTGCAAACAATAAATTTACTAGGTAAAATTTGAGAAAATTTTGTTATAAACTAGCGAAATTCAGGAAAATTTGTAGGAAAATTCGAGAAAACTATGGGGAAATTTAAATATGATTCGGCTCACAAATGCGACCAAATGCCGAAAAACAGAGGTCAATTGGTTGCTTATTGGCTGAGAAAAAGGTACAACAAAATATGGAACGAAGACAAAGACGAAATTTGCGTCCTACTAGCGCTTTTGTTCCATTACGTGAAAAACGCGCTAAAAAATAACTTTCCGCGAATTTTCTGTAATATTACTCACATGGAGTCTGATATTTCTTCACTTGAACTTAAAATCTCTACTATTATCAATGCCTAATTTTTTTTATGGAATATATTAAAAATTTCAACGAAATAACATTTCTTGATTCTAATTTTTCAACTTGCCGAAATAATTCTAATTTAAATTGTTCCGTAACAAAATAAAACAGCTTTCAAAATGTTTCAAAATTAGTGATAATAAACTTAAATGGCAAATAAAGGGTATATTTTTAAAAGCAAACAACGGACAAATTTATGTTTTTATTCTTCTTTTGCATAAAACCATTCATTAGAATTAATAAACTTTGATATACGTCCCATTTTTAGGAAAAATATGCAAGAAGCAACCTGAAAGGGATGTATTGCATTTATCCATTCTTCTCGCGATGCCTTATTTTCTCATACAAAAAACCCTCTTCATGATAATGCGCCGAATTTTATTTCTTAAGTAAGGGTTAACACATCATGTTCAACCAAAACTTTTTTTTTTTATCTTTCTCTTTGCTACCACTTTCATAAATTTAATTTCTAATTCATCATCAACACTCTACAAGCCTCGGCCTTATTTCCCAAGTACTGACATTCTTCGCTGAATAAAGAAAAGAATTGCAAGAAAGAAAAAAGCGCGAAAACCAATGAAGAAAAGAAGAGGTTTAATGAACATTTATGTTTCAACAATGCGTTCTTTCTTTTGGAAAAAGCTCCACTAATTAATTTTCATTCCCAGAACCTTTTTGGAAGATATTAAGCTGACATTTTGCTTGCGAGTATAGAATTAGTAGAAGGCTTCGCGTCGAACTAGTTCTTGGGGGATATTGGCCAACGTTGAAGTATGTCGGAGTGCGTTGTGAAGCAAGAAAATTTGAAAAGAAGTGAAGAGGAAAAGAAGGAAGGATGGCATCACAGATATTATATTTAAGTGCAGTATCATTTTATGGTTCAAGATAACTAATTAGATATAATGATGGGGCTATTGGGATTATTTGCTTTTTTTTTTTTTTTACTTATTTTTTGGATCCATTGATAGGGAATAATTTAAAATCGTGCTTGTCTTATGAGAAATTTATGAAGTTTTAAGTGAGGTCCCGATGCTTTTCTATGCATTAATTAACTGATGGCTTTGAAAATTTGCATTCCCCAGAATGTTAAACATTAATTACCGGAAAAGTGGCTTTCTTATTCCTTTTTAATAAGCGTAATGGTTAAGCATACTGCTATCGAAATATTAAAAAAAGTACTTGCAAACTGAATTTATTCCATTAATTAATTAATAAAGGAATCTGCAATAACTAGCAATGCGATTTTTTTTTTTTTGCTCACTTAAGAATTGCAACTTGGGCATACGGTTGTATCAAAATAACTAATTAGTTATTAATAAATTTTCTTGAAATAAAACTGTTTCCAAGAAATGATAGAAAAAACTTGATAATGAAATTAAATGGAAAGGGAAACATATTGCAGACATTATTGCAATTATTTCAATATTATTTTACCGAAGCTTATAAAAAAAGAAATGTTTTTGTTTTTATCTTGTTCCTAATGCACTTATTCTTTAATTTAATAGCTTTTAGTTAAAGACTCCTTTTAATGTAATTTAATTATTAATATGTATCTCATTTCTAATATTTAATAAATATAAGTAATGGTTTAAATTAATTACGATTATTTTCAGCAATAGAAGCCAATTGAAATTGCACTTATCCTTTTCTTACGGAAATATTATTTGTTTAAATCTTGATCGATTTTAAAAGACGAAAAACTTTCTAAATTAAGAGGAATTATTTATTATATGTAGAAAGTAATTTCCCTCCTTTCAAATTGGGCTGCGGATTGGTAATTACCACTGCTGACCTAGTACGCTCCCCACAAGGCGGTATCACTTTTTAGTGTGCACCAAAAAGGGGGATGCTTATTGCCACAATGTAATTTTGACACCCAGTTTCTTCCCCAAAGCGCGGCGCCTGTGCTCTGACGGTGCAAGTTTGTACTCGGAATTTAATTTTACGAGAGTACCCAAGCAAAGCATGCACTCTAGGGATCTTTTACATGCCACTTAATCATACGACATAGAGACTGTCGGTTTTTTCCATCATGAAAATTCGCCTTCTTGGGCGAGATTCGAACCCACAAACTGGGGCTCACAAGGTCAGCGTCTAACCAAGTACACCACCCAGCCGGCTGAGGACACAAAATACATTATGCTATATTTAATATAAAATTATACTTTGCGATTGCTATGTGTTTATCATCACATTTTATAACATAGATAAAACATTAAAAAATGCTGCATAAGTAGAAGTTTCAAATTAAAATTTGTATCACTTATGCATTTAAATGCCATTAAATAAAAAGTTGCTGAAATGTTCGAGCAAAAATCTCTTCAACAAAAATATCTGGTATAACGGGAAAAGGATTTTTTTGTTGTTATGAATAAATATTTTTAACTGATGAGAGAATTAAAGTAGTTTTACGTAATAGTACAAAATTTGACAGATTTCTTAAGTCTTTATCTATTTACATATAATAGTGTGAAACATTTTATTTTACTTTCGTAAAAAATAATTAGCGAAATACCATTAGAATTTTTTATTTAAATCTCAAGGAATCCGCTAGTTTCGTACTTTATTTTATTTATTTTAGTGCTCACTTTTAAAAGCTATTATTTTTATAAAAAAAAAATGCAATTTATTAAGTTATAGAAATTTAACTGGGACCGTCTTGAGTTCTTAAGATTTTTTGCATTTAGCTTCAGTTCACAGCTTTTAAAAATGTCACACACACACACACATACAATCGTTTTTTTTTTCTTCTTTTTTTCTTTTAGTGAACTCCATTTTTTTTAACGATATTAAGCTAACAGGAACGTCAAAAAGTCAAATTAAAAGGAAGAAATATCTCAGATTCCATTTGATTTTTCTCTCGTTTCAAATGACTTTTTATGAATCCTTTTTATATTTTAATGGAATTGAGAGGAGGAAAAAAATTCTCAAGTTGCTTCGCATTGTCTTAAGAATGTATTAAATCAAGTATCCTAAAGAATTTTTTCACAGTTATTCCTCTATTATATATTTAAGCTCTCCATGATTTTTATCATAAAGTGTCTGCTTACTGCTTCTTTTTTCTACTCTATCTTAACTTTTTTTTTCTCCTAAAAGAATGTCAAAAATTCTTGTAATATCCCTTTAAAGCGTAGATAAATTACTAGTTAGAGTTTTATGATGTGTTTATTTACAGGTTATTTAAAATGAAAGCACTAAGCATATGTAAGGGATTTTAATTATCAGAAATTCCCAATTTATAAATATACTTGGCGATATCCACCCGCTCTGCTGGTTATTTTATGATTTTGCATGACTAAATTTTGCTTTTTAATTAAGTTACTGAATAAAGCTTTTAGGGTTAAGCTATAAATTGTTTCTAAAATATTATTATAGCCCTTACCTCGATTTAAAAAGGGCATTGTTTGAATCACTAAGACAAATATATATTTATTAATAAGTTCGTTTATCGTCCGCTTTTTTTACCTGGAAGTCGATTTCATTTTTAAAAAAAAATTATACTTGTCAAATTTAAAGTCTGCTTGCCTCAGAGCTCAAACAGAGAAATTTATTATTCACAATGATATTGTAACTCGCACTAGAGGGACCAATTCTGAAAAATCCTGTTTTTCGTGAATCTCTCCACAACAATAAAAACATGCTTATTGAATCTGTCAGTCTAATACTCAAAAAGACCGATATTTTTTTTTTTAATTTTAGATTTCCCCGCAATCTGTGAAGGGTTTTTAACGCCCTTTTGTAAATCATTTTTGGGAAATATTTATTTGTTTGAATTTAAAACCGCCTTCCGTAGAGAAAACTTGATTTTATGTTAATTTGAGTGTTATTTAAACCCTGGAAATGTGTGTGTCATAGTTAGTCATTACTCTATTTTGAAAGTGAGATTAGAGAATCCTTTTTCGAAAACTTTGATGTGAGAGAGAAGAAGTTTGAGATTGGAATATAGCTAACCCATGCCGAGTGCTTTACTATCGGATCATTTTCAGATAAGTTTTTAATTATTTATCTTAAAAGCTTAAGATTCTGATCTAATTTAAATGCTCCCTCGGTTTATTTTCCTTGATTGATCATAAATTGATTAAACTAAAATAAAAATGGTTATTTTTATATCAATGTTGCTGATTCGGAGCTCCAAACTAATTCGCGGCCTTAGGACTGCGGCAAATCTCTATTGGTAGTCAAATTCTGCAAAACCTGTTCTTAGTGGATCTCTGCTCTATAAAACCAAACATTGTTGCCATATTATAAAATTTAATAGGTATACTAATTTAAAAACGGGAGTTTTTTTTGTCTACAACGCCCCCGCAACGCTTGATGGAAATCGGTTTTCGCAAAATCCGTTTTTAGCAAATCTCTACTAAATGTTAGAAGCATGTTTTCCAAATATCAAGTCTGTAGATCTAATGATTCAAGAGATCACATGATGAGTGAATAATTTTTTTTCTACATATATAAAGTTAGAATTATTAATTTTTTAAGGATTATGTATTTTGATTATTATTTTAAGTTTTAAACTGTTTAAATAGTTCACAGCTGCACATTTTTTTCTTGGTTATTTTAACACGGTAGCAGCACGCACTCTATAATAATGTTACTTTTACTACTTTTAAGGACTTTTCAATTTTTCTTTGATAATTTGAGAAAAAATTCAAGCTGAATTAAAATGTTTCGAATATGCATGACTTTCGTAAAGGACACAAACTTCCGATACTTTTAGCTAACATTGCAGGAATGATACTTCAGTCACAACAGTCATATTTTATTCAAGTTATTGTACTTTGATGATATGGAGCTTTTTCTTGGTTGCGTATTTCTTGACAGAGCATGCCGTTTTAAGGGTGGTTTCATGTCTGTTTTGATAGAGCTCTTTAGGTAGCATATGAAAATTTACATTTCGTCTCAAACGCTTCATGTTCACCTCTTTTCTCGAATTTACTTTCCCTATCTTGAATAATATCCATTTTTTTATATAAAGTTCTTCCCTCGATTAATCAATTTCTTTTACCGAAGTTTCATTTTCATCCAATAGAGATTGCAGAATCCCATTTCTTTTTTTTTTATTATGTTAATTTACATTTATAAACTGTTATATACAACACAGCAATTAAAACTACTAAGTTGTCACTTAGGACAAATGTAGCCTTTCCACAGAAAATATTTTTGAATGAAAGTGGTCACATGGGGAGCTCAGACACCCCAAGTACCTTAAGATCGTTTGTCACTCCCAAAAAAGGAAGATATATGACAAATACATTTTAGTTCCCATGAAGATTGTCATATAGGAGGTTACTGACAAATTCATTTGTACCAAATAATGAGTTTCCCCAGTCTTTAAGATTTCCTGAACCTGGCGGAATTCTGTGCCCCACGCTCTTGCTCCCGGTTTAAATGAATCAAAGAATCAAAACCAGCAAAAATCTAATTTTATTTAAATTGATTGAAAATTATTGTCGTCACTGATAAAGAATACGAAAGCAGTGTTGGTGACAAAAAATCGTAATTTGGAACCATGGTTAATGACGAAGATGATACCAGAGTTGACGCGTCCCGCCCCATTTTTTCAAACGTAACTAATGTTGAGACTTTAACCCTGAGAAATTTAACATGCAGCAGCCCCTTACGTGATGATTCTTGTTCGAAATTTCTTTTCAGTGATATTTCACTAAAAAACAAAATTGTTCCACATTTTTTTCCAATTAGTCACGTATGATCCTGTGCTTACAAACACCGTATAATAGAACAACTGAGTTATTTGTTCATTAGATAGCAAGGGGTCTGAAATTCATGTTATTGAATAATGTTAATTCTTTAACTGCCGATCAAAAGTTATACTATTTGCTCCCCAGAGTCATCGTTTTTCACATAGGCACACTTACACGATACATTGGAGGGGAAAGAAAAGTCTTAAATAAGCTAATTATTCCCTGATGTAGGTAAATCCTCCATAAATAATGTCAAGGTCATTTTTTTGCAATTCAAAGGCTTTGAAATAATTTTACTGATATAAGTGCGAACAAAAGGATCATATTTCGGAAAGACGTATATATACGTCTGAGGCACTTGGCACTTTGATCGAGAGAAACGCATATATACGTCAGCGGCAGTTAAGGGGTTCATACATGTATTTTTGAAATTTGGAGAATGATGATAAATTTGATATCTTTCGTTATTTGACTGAAGATTTAAATTATGAAGTTCTTCGCCAGTACTTCCGATGATCTAAATTATCAATATGCTAACTAAACTTACTTTTTATGGTAGGTTCATACTGTTTTCTGAAAATCCTTACATACCTTACAAATTTCTAATAGTGCAGGATCATACATCAAATCAATATGTTTAAAAATCATAAACATAGATAAATTTAATAAAGATTAGTGAAAAAGTATTCGTAATTAACAATGCTACTAACATCAACGTAGATATTCTGAACACTTGTTTGGCATTGGCGTATCTCAAAGCAGGATCTTAAGGATAAAACCAAGATATGGCAATTAATATCAATTATTCTCTAACAAGTGTAACAGAGTAAAAATATCTGATATTTTTCTTTTGTTCTAAATGAGATAAATGTGGCAATTTTGTGCGTAGTGGCTTCGAATCCTATACAAAACAAAACAGAAAAAGTTCAAAGACTTATTCAGATACTTCAAACAGCTCCATAATGCAATTATCTGTACTAATGCTTCACTAATTCAATTATTAGTTCTCGTTAGCAAATGAACAAAAATTTCCTACAAGCGATTTTTACACTTTACCAAGTGTTCTGGATTTCGTTAGTCTGCATTTAAACTATGTCTGCTGATGGAATAAGTAGATAAAGATTGAAAGTTAGTAGAAGAAAATGCTTTTTTAAGATATATCCTTAGTCAATATTCATATATACAAAGATTAAAAGTGCAAAAATGTAAATTTATTTACTCAATATATAAAAGCATTCTAAAACGCTAATATATAACTCGTAATGCATATAACCTTCTATTGATGAAAGCCAATAATACTTTACCAATGTACAGAACTGCAAAACACGGCTCTTCAGACTTCCAGCTGTTTGAACAATTAAAAAAAATATTATATCTACTAAAATAATTGTTTTCTTTTCTCTTTCTTCCTTTTTATCATCGATTGAAAATATTTACCTTATTCATGGCTATTATTAAGCCTTTGACTTCCTTAAGGTTCCTGTATTAAGTAGTTCTTCATTGACAAAGTGCATTGAGAATCAATGAAAATGTTAAAATTTATTCTAAAGCGGAAAGGGTCTAATTTATTTTTGAAAATGCAGCTTTGGGAAGAAATTCCTTGGAAAGATTTCAAGCAACGTTTGTTTTTTAGCATACATAAGTTAGGAAGAACTTTTATGAGCATATGATATTCAAGGATGTCTTAAAACTTCTTGAGACCCTGGGTCCCCATACAAATGTAGGCCCTACCTATGACCCTTAAAAGTAGACAGTACGTAGCATACACACACCGTCACACAAATACTCGTACCAGAAACAAATAGATGTGCGTGATTTACAACTGCACAAACTGACTCGACCGTCTTTTCACTACATGAGTAATGATGGTGTATGTTGGTAGACCTAGAACTGTGCGTGGACGATGGTCATTACATGTAGCCAGTTGACATATCAATCAAAATTCCTAGTTTATCGGAGGATCCAACCGAGAATAACGTTTGACCAGTGAAATTATTCGAATAATGATTTTATTAAGAACGGGACGATTCCCCTGTTGCGGTAGGGGCCCTGGACCCAGTTAACCCATGCCTTAAGACGTCCCTGATTATATATAATATGAGCATAAATACACATAAACCCCTAAAAGAAGTGACAAAAATACATTCCGTCTTCTGTGGCATGTTTAAGAGTAAATAAGAAGAGAGTTGACATGACATATGTAGGAACAATAACAAAGTCAATTTTAATTATTTGCATGAACATATCATTTCAGAATCAAGTAGGAACAGTTTTTCGCGACGTATGGAATCTTAATTCCAACATTATGCTATTTTGACAGTGGTTCTTGCATTGAGCCACAGAAATAAAAATGATCTTCGAAAATTCTTAGTTTTGGAAGGAATGGAAATTGTTATTTTTTTTAAAGCTTTATTTAAGTACTATAAAAGAAATAGTTAATTAGAGTGCAACAGTCTTGATCGCGACTGATTACCGGAGGATCCCCTTGCCCTCCTGTGCATGCGAATGTAGCTTATTGTATAAATGGCTCTTTGTGTAAATGGCTCTTAGTTACCTCCGTTATAATTTTCCTCTCAATTGGCTCTTCTTTCAAAAAATATACCAACTACTGGTCTATAGTAATATGCCTTAATATCAAGGAGCGCTAAATGGATATTTGCCATGCATAACTATTTTTGTGAATAAGAATATTTAATAAGACTGGTATTTCTACAAATTAAGTGGAGGGGTTAAAAAAAATATTTATCGAAACCTACTTATCCGAAAAAAACTGTCTATGGTATAATGATTTAAGGAGGGGGGGGTAAAAATAATTTCAAAATGTAATATTTCCATAAAGAAGTTAAATTTTTAAAGAATGAAAAGAAATGACATAATTTTGGTTAGATGATTTTTGACTCAAAACAGATATTTTTCTATAATATAAATAACCCAAAATGATGATAAATGATTTCTGTACAGCGAATAGTACAATGTACATCGTAATATATTTCATAACCCTTCTCTCCCCTCACAGTCGTATCAATCCGATACAAGTTTTTCCCCATCCTTCACTTGCAAAATGCATTCTGTTAAAGATAGCTGACATTCTTTTCTCGTAACTATTTAGTTTGTGTCCTCTCATCGCAATATAAACATTAAAAAAAAGCCAAAAAGAATGTTTCACTTTTAAAAAGAATTACTTCGATTTTTTATCCTCAAAAAAACTCAAATCTGTAAACTTCATTTCCCTTGTGGCAATTCTTAACATAAAAAATTATTATTTTTGTTTATTTTCCCTTTATTTACATACAAGAGAACATCTTTTCCGCTTAGACAAGCTTAGAAATTCTGAAAAAAAGTTTTCGATCTAACCTTACTACATATGTTAAGTATTAGACAGGAATTTCTTATAGATGTCTCTAATATATCTTAAGAATATGTGTCATTATAGAATTCTTATTATAAGATGATTGATTCTTATACGGCATATATAAAGATTTAAGGACATAATGTTAGAGAATAAGACACCAAATTAGAATATTTTTCATATAGAAAATAGTATCCACATTAATTTTATTCTAGCTTAGCTGTTCCATAGAGAGCAGAAACTCCAAGGTCCGTCTCCGAATGTCCTCGTGTAGTTAGACATTAATATTCACTCACTCTCTCACTCCATAGAGAGCAGAAAATTTATTATACAGCTCATTTTTATCCGAATTTATCTCCAACTTTTCCTGCTGTAAAATGTTTCCCAAGTTTTGTCTTTTATACTAGAGAGAGTTACATGATATTTCACTTTACTTGCCAAAGAAAAAAAATGCTTTTATGTAAAATTTATAAAATTTTAAAAATTCTGTATTATAAACAGATGTATAAATTCCAACGTTGAAATTTATTTTTTACTGTCTGAAAATTATTTCGGATTTTAGTCATGGCTCTTTTGCATTGAGCAAAGATAGCCTTAAAATATTTTTTTTTAAAATGTAAAAATTATGTGATGTACATTTACATTTTTTCAAGTAATTTTTCAGAAAAAAAATCAGCATTTTTGCTTACAAAAGTTGATTTATAGAATTTTATTTGTTCGAAGTATTTAAATAAACGTGTTTTCTCTATGTACTTTCGTATATTTTTAATATCCTTTTTGAAATGTGTCTTTTTTAATGTAACTCAAACTACATTCTTCAAACTGAATTTTTATTGCTTTTATGACTTCAATATTCTTTCTCCTTTTTATTTTATTTTTAAGTTGATATAAAATTCCTCTAGCATTTCTTTATTGCATCATTTTTCATCTTTATTAATTGCTTATTTCGGACCGATTTTCTGCCACCCTATCTACTGACCATACTTATATTTTTCATGGCTTCGAACTGTAAGATAACGAAATCAAACCTGAGATGATAGCTCACTGTTCAACCACGTCTAGTTCCTCTCTAATTTTGTTAGATTTTTGAATCTCTTTTTTAGGCTTATTCTTACCCGAAATAAAAGTCTGTCACTAAAGTATAAATATTATCAGTTCGCTTGTGTGATTTTTAACTACGGTCAAATTTCGAAATAAGTGCATGAGATCATTAATAAAACCATTAAACACACAAACTTAAATGTGCGAAAATTCATTTAATTTTATCTGAATTTTTTATTTCCTTTTAAAGTTACATATTTATTTAATCATTTAATTATTGCTCAATTACAGAAATTATTTCCTTACACCTCAACGCCAAATATTTTTGATTCTATTGAGTAGAATCCATTCAACATCAATAGATGTCAAACATTTACTGTGGCATATAAAGATCTGCTATTTTTTTATTGCATCAGCTTACAAATGAATGGTAAACCTTTTTTTTCTTGTTTTTTTTGTGTTTTGTTTTATATACTTATGTAATTGAAACTATGACCCACTGATTTTCTACTGCTTTCTAATGCTGTAAGAAAAATTTAAATTGAGCTCTTCCTCTAGATTACCATTTTACCCTATATCAACAGGGATAATTTAATGAAACTAAACTCCACTCACACATATATACAATGTATTATATTTCGAGAGAAATTTTTGGAAATTTCGTTTCCTTGTATAAACAGATACTGCATTGCATTTTCATTATTTCCTCAGTTTGACATTTATAGCTACGATAATTAATACGAGTATAAATAAATAAAAACGTAGTTCATACTAATACCCATGTAGTAAAATATCCCACGCTCAATTGATTGCTTCATTGAGCGAAAAAGAAGCTATAAACTATCACGTTGTCTAAAATATCATATAAATCACTTTCCCAGCTGAGTAGCCACTTAAAGCCAAGGTCGGTTAAGAGAATGTTTAGTTTAGATTAACAAAAACGACGGTTAGCTTATACGTTAAAAATATTATTCAGTTTTAATTAAATATTCTACCTAGGTAGTCTTCAAACTTTTTCGATTCATGGAAACTATAGAACTATGAGGGGTTTTCGGTGAATACCATTCCACTCTCTCTTTTTCTTAGAAGAATATATCTTAAAATAATACATGTTATATGTACTCTATATAAAGACAATTAAAAAAGTATTATATTTCTTATTAAAATTTTATATCAAATGCTACTATAATTTACTAATTAATTATTTTTATTTGTGGTCCAGGTGTCACCTACACATATATTATAATTAGTAACATGCTTGTATTTTTTACACGAACTGTCGAAATCTAGGTTTATTTAAATTATCTACTGTTGAATCTCCTTTTATTGTTGTAATTTTTAAAGCCACTCATGTTTAGAATTTTTTTATTTAAATGCATTGTTCCGGATTAAAATGCTTGCAGCTTTTTAAGAAATATTGTGCATTTAGCAGGAATTTGCAACACTAAATTTAGGAGCTGTTCTTGCTTAAATTTAGAATTTAACATTGAATCTATCAAAATGTTGATAAGTGGTCCGATTTCCTTCATTATCGGTGGGTTTTTTTTAATACACATGGGGAAAAGTGAGTTTCCCTTTTAAAAAAAAGTATTTATTTTTGCAAAACACTGTAAGAGAAAAACTTATTTTGAGGAACCCTAGGTAGTAAACAGAATATTCACATTATAGTAGGCAATATATATAAAGAAAAAGTGTTTTAATATTTTTTTTATTATGTTATAATAAAAGTTAAAAAATATTACAAAATAAAGTTATTATATATAAATAAAATTTTTAGTTTTAGTGACTGGGATGAGTTTTAGAAACTTGCAGCTATGCAAACTTCAAAGAGAACGTGAATCCATTTTGCTTACAAATTTATAATTATATTTTCGATTTTTTATTGTGATTCGTGGAACCGCTGGATTCCAGGGAACACAGATTGAAAATCCTGTTCTATCTCATCCACTCTTCTTTCGGAGTTTCGTCACTTAAGATGGCTCAAAATTACGAGGTCCGTCGTCAAAGCTCCTTTTAACCCCTTAACTGCTGATGAAAAGAAGAAATTCACCACTAATGCCACCGTCTTTCGCACAGGCGCGCGTTTTCATTGGGTGAAAAGAAGCGCCTTTTTCAACCTAAAAATTGTTTGCTTTCACTTTAAAAAAAGAAAAATATAAAATAATAAAGCGAAAATACAAAATTTAATGTCTAGAATTACAATAATTTTTAAAAAAATATTTCTTATCTATTGTGGAATATATCCTTAAACATAGTGAACACATAAACCAGCATTCCATTCAGTCCATTGATAGCGTGAAAGATACCCAGTTGTCAGACTTATTCTAAGAAAAAAATAAAAAGCTCATATTATGCACGGTAAGCGAAAATTAGAGCAAATAAATTGTAGAAAAGAGCACACTCAAACGAAAAAACAAGAAGCACTGCTTAGCTGTGAATTTCATCGCTCCTGGGATATACCCTTTCAATTTTCCCCCACCCTTTCGCCGAAGTAAGTAAATTCTTCAGAAGCACCGCCAATTTCATTTTATTGTATTCCAAAGCTGTGGGACTAGTTTTAAACAGACTAACACAATACAAAAAGCTATCCTTTGAAAGTACACGTCCGAGGCACTAAAGACACCAGCTGATCAGGACGTGTAAATACGTCCGGTGAACTTAAGGGGTTAATGTTATAAATATGGGATTAACCCGTTCAGGACCATGATTACATGTGATCACTTCATGGATAAATGATATTGCGGTTTACCCGTTCTAAAGTCCGAGATCATATAGCTAAGATCTTAATTTGGAACTTATGGAAGTTGGAATGATTATGAACTATAAATTTTGGCGTATTTTATTACATTAAAAATTTTATATGAAATTTTAAATGAAGTTAGGCTTAACAAAAAGAACCGCTTGATCCTGAACGGGTTAAACAAATAAACAGTCAATCCTGTTTCGGCAATTCGTCGCTTAAACGTGGTTCAAAATACGAAATCCTTCGCCAATACCTCTATACTTGTTTTTAAATGTGATTTAAATAAACAAACAATTACTCAACTCACTCTCTGTCTCTCTCTCTTGTTTAGCCAAAATATAACTATATTTTTTTTTAAAGTTTTTCTTGTGAACGTGTTTAAAGTTCACATTCCCTAATATATATTTTTAAAAAATAAAATGCTTCTATAATTTTTCAGTATGCTTTGTGATCGAATGATGCTTACTACGTAAATCTTCGGCAACCCTGCTGTCACTGCTACATTAATAATCCCTGCACATAAAAGTACATTTTTACGACCCTCCAGAAAATTATACGAGAGAAAAGCCTCGCACAACAAAAGTTAGAAGAAAACCCTTCGGAGAGAAATCTTATGTGGTTAGGACTATCTCAAGGTAATAAATCTCTCGGAAAGGAAACTTCCGCCAAAAGATTCTCAAGAGCATCACCACTGTTCCCCGCATTCTTTCATTTGAGGTAAAGCGGTTCCTAGTACACCCCCGTCCACCCTTGCGTCCCGAATACCCCATTCGTTTGAGAAGTATCAAAAGTGGCAACGGTAAGCGAAGAGGCCTGGGTTTATATCGATCGTCCTGTGAAAACGTTAATAAAAAAAGGAAAGATCCTCGAAAGAATAAGGAGTTTGTGACGTCATGTGAGATCACGCAAGGGGTGTAGCAATAGTTCACTTCATTCACTCCCCCCCCCCCATTCTAATTCCCAAGAGAATGTATTAAGTGAAAGCAACGGCGTGTCTCCGTTTAGTCCTAATTTGCGGTTAAAATATTTTACTAAGTGTTCAGTTGAGTTGAGTTTCTCGAAAAGAAAGGTTTCCTCTGAAGAGGTAATGGCTAATGATGAGTTTTCAACTGTGCTTCTGATTTCCGTGGTTCGTTATGTGGTATGCTATTTCGCAAGAGAAGAAGCTTTGTGGTTCGTTTCGGGAATGCGAATCTCCCATTTTGATAATTGTAAAATTTCTCGAACTCTTGAAAGTAGTGAAGATAGAAAGATAACAAATAATGAATACTTGAATAATCTTCATTTTGTTGAGTAGCGTTTTATTAATTTCTAAGGAACATCTTTCAATTTAGTGGTGAGATAAAATCCATGACTTCCAAGTAGCATCTGAAAAATGAGATCCGGTTGTATAAAGTTGCATACAATTTTAAAATGGTTCTGAAATTTAAACTCCCGAGGCATGGAAAGTTCATATAAAACAAAATATTTCAACAAAACACAATTAACGATACAAATGTTGAAAAATTTATAAAAATTGGAGCAGTGGCAAAAATTATCGGCAGTGGCATAACGTACAACCCCGCAACCCTCACATTGCGGGGCTCCAGGACTCTAGGGGGCCCAAAGTCTGACTGGCGCCTAGTACGCAGCCTTTGTAAAATCTGGCTTAGGGCACACAATCAGATTTTGCAGGGGGTCCTAATATCTCCGTTACGCCACTGATTATCTGAAATGTATTGCTGGCATATAAAATTTAAACAGTGATAGTATGCGAATTAAGTGAAAGTTTTTACATGTCATTAATAGGAAGATAATTTCAAATATATAATAATTAATAAATAAATAAAATACGCATTAGCTTCAACGCAAGAAACATATTGCCAAAAATCGACTGCATGCCAGAGACTCATCGTTAAAGATTAACTGTATCTCAGATATCTCAGAGATTTATCACCTAACACTGACTGTATGCCAGAGATTTATTGCTTAATATTTTAAGAATAATGACAGCTTATTTCATTTTTAATCCGTAATCAGACTAGTGGCTATATTTTTCAACATATAATTCGCCAAAAGTTGCCAAAGACGTAATATTAATTCATGAGTGCTGAAAATTAATATAATCATATAAATGCCTGACGTCGAATTAAATATTAAATGGTCCGTTAAAATATAATAATATGGCTAAAACATGGATAAATGAATAATTTTAGGCATTTTGTTTATTGGATGTTTTCCGATTGCCTCTTACCAGATAAAACGTCTGCTAACCACAAGCAATATGCATAGTACATTTTAAGCAATTAAATGACGGCATCAACATTTGAGCTAGCATCCAAATGTTAGGATGTTGTAATAGCCCCTACAGATTTAACTTGTTACAACTCCTCTAAATGTTGATTTTTAACTAAAAAAGAACTCGAATACTAGCTTTTCGCTAACAAATCGCAAATCACGAGCTCGATGCTAGAAGGACTCAGTTCTCGCGATTTTATTCAATTTTTTTTTTAATTTTATTGCTTTGAACTAACAAGTTGTCAATAATCACAAAAATGTTTATAGAGTAATAATTATTGTTTTACATATGTTACGGTACATTAGGTCATTACTGGGTTGAGCCTAAAAGTAATGAACAAGAGAGATCTTAGGGGTAAAATAATACATTTAATAACATAAAAGTATCACAATTACAAAGGACGGTAAAACAAGACAAAGAAAGGTAACAATTTGAGGAATAAATTAAAATAAATTAGTTTAAATACAATCCGGGATTGGATGGCGAGATGAGTGATTCTAACTCATTGGGATCCAAGCTCTTACTAACGGGTAAAAGCAGTGTGTTGAAAGTTCATGTTGCGGTTATAACCAGTCCAAAATTTGGTGACCTCTACATTCCAATCTTGGAAGCTTTTCGTGCGTTACACACACACACACACACACACACATATATATATATATATATATATATATTAATATATATATAATTTATATAAATATACTTAAGAAAAACTAATTATTTGAAATTGTACACTTGTATACAGTTTCCAGTAAGACTTTGCTGTTTTTTTATGATATAAATCAAAGAAAGGGATGCGAAATACACAAATGGCACAATCTTGCAACAATATCTAGTTTTCCTTGCGATCCTTTTTACCCAAATAATTTCTCTTATAACAGCACTTAAAAATTGTCTTACAGGTTTCATTTTCGCAGTTTTTGGAACTTATGAAAAACATTTTTCAGCAAAATAAAGTAGGTTTGGAAACTTTCCAGGGGTTTCTTTTCATACGTCGATATACGATGTTTCTATAATAAACTGTAATCTTCGAAAAATCTCACAATTTCCCAGAAAAAAGTTTTATTTTTCCCCCAAATTTAACATTTTTCTTATTTTGCCCAAGCTTAATTTTATGTCATAAAAATACTATGCATATTATAATTTCATTATTATGTATTAACACTATTACAGAGGGAAATATCATGACATAAACTATCTCCATATAAAATAAAAAATTTGTGAAATCTCTCAGTATCATTTTTAGCAAAAAAGGCTTTCAATAAGGAGTCTCTCTTTCTTACCTTCTGTTTTACACCACTTTAGAAAAAGCCATTAAAGACTCTGGATTAAACATAAGTGGAACTATTTTGCAAAGAACGGCCCAACATCTTGCCTTTGCCGATGATATAGATAGCATATTGGAAGATCAAAAAGCTCTGTTATCAACGCTTTTGTGCGTTTGAGAGTGCAGCAAAGGAGATGGGACAATGGTTTAGATTTCAACTAATAAATCTCTGGATTTGTCTCCTTTGAAGATAGGTAACTATAATTTTGAAACTGTAAAACAGGTTACTTTCTTAAGAACTCTGATCTCACGTAGCAATTACTTGAAAATTGAAGTAAACTGTAGAATTTATATGACTAAAGAAGTTTTCAAGGGCCTCAGAAACCGATTCAAGTCTAAGTTTATTTCTATAAACACCTAGTTGAGCGTATATAAAACTTTAAGCAGACCTATTACTCTTTTTGGAAGTGAGTTTTTACTTTGTTGGACCCTCAACAAAGAAGAGGAAGAAAATTTGCTTATTTTGAGTGAAAAAGCTTGAGGAAACTCTTTGACCTATTCAAGACAGTAATGAGTGGAGAATTCTACGCAATCATGGAATTTACAGGAAATATGGCAAATATGGTGGAACTGGCATTGTGAGAACTATAAAGCATCACGTATTGTTAGGTGACTGAGCCCATCTGTACAGATATGCTAATGCTTTTCTTATCAAAAAAGTAATTTTGCAAAAGAAGGGATCAGACGTAGAGGATGACCACTTACACGATGGTTAGACGATGTTGAAAAGGACTTCAAACTAATGAGAATCAACCGATGGAAGACCGTCGTGACTGATAGGGTCAAATGGAGGAGGATCAGCGAGTCAGCCTTAAGCTGAATTTATGAAGAAGAAATAAACTGTCCCCATCACTCACGTTTCTGAAAACTATTCTTACATACTCCATTTCGAAAAACTTTTTCTTCGTACAAATTTGGTAAAATGATACTAAAATAGTAATCATGCTTTGACTGATTCTTTTTTTTTTCATCTCTTAATACAATTATAAATTGGTAAAACATAAAAAGTACGGGTGAAACATCAAAGGAATACATTAAGTCTTCTAGCTTATATAATGTACGGGTTAAATAAGTGAGTCTAGAAATTAACACACGTATAGATACCATGGAAAATTCATTTAGTGGCTAAATCTTATATTTTCGCTCTTTACTTTCTGCATAGAACTTTTTGTTTGACTTTTTCCGATACTCATATCTGTTGTTGTTGTTTCTTATCCCAGATGGTGTAGCTCAGCTACACCATCTCCATAAAACCAAAGCTCTCCAAAAAATCCAGAAATAGGATAGGATTTCCTAAGACCTCGTCATATGAAAACTCAAACAATTCAGAATATGACTGGGGAGGCCTGATCAGCCTCACACTGACATTCTGAGAAGACTTTTCGGCCCTGTTGAAAAACCAGAACTTGATGTGGCTACTAAAAAAAGCGCGACAGAGCCGTCTGCTGATACCTAGGAATATTAAGTTGGTGGCACCAACGAGGTTTTCCCCCAAAATACCAAGGGTGAGCAGGGGGTATTCTCCAAAATGCATTCAATTCTAACCATTTAATAGAGGAGAGTTCAGCAAAAGTTAAACAAGTATCATCCAGCAAAGTGTGAGCAGTGGCAGACTTGGCCAAACTATCGACTATTTCGTTACCATTCAATCCAATATGGGAGGGGACTCATTGAAAGTATACACAGTGTCTAGAAGAAAATCGACCCACAACATCCAGAATATTTAGGCTTATCATATTCCCAACTCATATATAATTGCAGCCGATACTTGTAACGTTGAACCACAATAAAGTGATGAGGTAGACTTTTGATCCGATACTCTATTTCACGACCTCCGTATGGTATATGCTGTTTATTGTAGTTTTTGAAAGAAGTGTTCAATGTGAATACACTAATTTTTAATATGTATATAGCTTTAACTTATTGTTTGATATGTAAAATACATGAATGTATTTGCTGCCCAATGAGTATTTTACTTTGTGAGGGGAAAATGTAGAAGTTTGCGGCAAATGTGCGATGTATGATCGTTGTTTGTCTTCGCTTAAGATATTGCTTGGTAAATAAGCAGTTAAAATAGACAAACTATGAGTAATTACCTGTGTTAATTGCCTACTTTCCCCAACTTTTAAGCAATCTTTAACATTCACTTTGGAAAAGACCTGATTATTTCGTAGATATAAGGAAAATTAATGTTCCCTAAACACAAGTAAATAAATTTTTTTCTCTAATTTTATGACTTTCTGCATTAAAAGCGGAGATTGATAAATCTTAATGAGAATTTATATTATAATTAAAATGTGTGTTTAAATTTCCTTTTCTGTAAATAAAAGATGATGGTCACGGCGTAAAACATTTTCGAATCCTGAAAGAAAAAAGAAAAGAAAAAATCCTTTATTTTAAAAGCTCATAAAAACACAACAATCTATAGTAAAAAAAATTATGTTTAATTAGTAATTTAATAAAATTTATTGTTTGAAAAAGTGAACGTTCAAAACTTAATTGCGTTTCATTAATTGATCGCAAAAATATGTAGCATACTACTAATAGTTTGAACTGTTCAACACAACAAATAGTCCATTTATTTTTTAATTTAAGAAATTCACGCATTTTAAATAAAATATTTATCATGATAATGCAAAAATCAAAGCATTATTTTCCTTTATGCGATTAATTAAAAAATATTTCACTTTAATCTTGGAAATTTATGAAAAGTGCTTTTAATTAAAATTTATTTCCTTTCTTCTTGCCTTAGATTTTTTTTTCCATTTGAGAATCTTAACATATGAAATAGCTTGTTCATTAATTTATTTTATCATTATGCACAGAAAAATATTCGTAGCTATTCTCGAACATGATAAAATTGAAAAGATAATCGAATCATTTTAATTTATCATTATTCTTGTTTCCAGTTTTTTCCCCTCCTTATAATGACTATTGAAAATATGATATCTGGATATTTTACACGGGTTTAATTTAATTTAAATTAAAAGAAAATAAAGATTTCTTTTTAATTCATCAGAAGATATCTTGAGCTAATTGATTTCCCTATCATTTTAGCTATTATTTTATTGAAAGCTATTATGATATGAAATAAAAGTTCAAAAATTAATGACTTAAATTGTAACTGAGATAAGTAATTCTGCAATTGAAAAATTTGGTTTTATTACATTATATGCATTTAGATTAGGAACCTATACAGCTAGTCAATGTTTGTCTTTTCATATTTCTTGAATTTTAAATCCTTTTTTATTTTAACTCTTAATTATTTTTTTAATTGACAAAATTTTTAAAATATGGAAATTTTGTTTTGCAAGTGTGTATGTCTAATTTAATAAACTAATAAATTTAATGTAAGTAATGAGTTAATGCAAATGTGAATGTTGAAACACACAGTTGTATTAATATTATACATACATCCTGCAATCACTCAACAAGAGACCAAATTTGTTTACTTTTGTGCTTGTGAACAAAATGAAAATTATTGCCTCCTATTTCCCATCCTATTGAAATTCCCCGATTAACGGTAATGCACAATTGCGAAAGAAATTCTTGACCCAGATGACACCAAATTTTCAATATCTCCAGTTGAAGTGCATTTTTTATATATTATTTTTAGGAACATTTATGTGATAGTTTTTTAATATAATTTCTTCTGTTTAAAGCATGTCTAACTTTCATATTGATCTATTTTAAATGCCATCAATATATACATTCAATTTCTACATTTTTTCATAAAGAGTGTAATAAAAAAAGGTAAGACAACAAAATTTTGAAGACTCTAATAAAGTTTTCTTACTCCTTTAAATTCGGTTATAAAACGTCATATAGTAAAACAAGGCATATCACAAAAAGCATTGTACGAAGGCTTTCAAAGATGTAAACAAAAATGTTTATCTCACACAACTTTCTGCTACATAATTCTAATTTGCATTGATTTTAAGCAAAAATGCACTTAAGTTCTTTCTTAAATAATCGAAAATATGACTGAAATTCATAGTTCGCAATTCGACTGACTATAACTTTTGATTCAAAAGAATAATTTATATAAAACTTGTAGGTCATTCTAGAAATGTGTTTAAAAAATGTATTACAGTAATTTTTTTTTTAGAAAATATATAAAATATTTTTTAAAAAGTAGAGCGTTTGAAAAATTTCCAAAATTTGATTAAAATTTCTTTAAAAAATTAATTTTTGTTAATTGTTATACACTTATATTTATTTCTAACTGCAATTTATTACTCTGTATAAAAAGAAATTAAAAATGTAAAAACATTAGGGTTCTTAGAAAACTAAGGAAAAGGTCTCCGAATGAAACACAGACTTAAAAATTGGGAGGGGGGAGGAGCTAAAACGCACACCCCCATGCTTTCCTTCACTGTCACGGAATAAAAAAATATAAACGGGAATGATATTTGACCATTAAAATTATCCTGATCATGATCTTAAAAGACTGATTCGAGAACGAAACGAGGGCAAGGCCCGGGCCCAGTTGGTCCATTCCTTAAGACGTCCCTGCCTTGAATATGAGGTTCAACCCCTTAAAACCTACTGACCCAGTCATAAGCTCATGGAGATGCATGAAAAAAATTATTTAATTTTTAAAGTATTATATTTAAGTATTTATATATCTCTCTCTCTGAAATATATTAAACATGGCAGTATCCGACTACGCTTAAATCGTGATTTTTTTTCAAAAATGGACACATCTTTTTTTATGATTTTATTTTTAGACCGTCTTATTTGTTTGCAAAAAATACCAAGTTTTTTATTCTCCGTTCACTAAAAGAAAAACTACAAGTGTTTTAGTAAAAGCACATTCAAGAGGACGATCATTAACCAGCAGATGTTTTAAACAAGATGTCAATCAATAACATTTTACTCGAATTTTTTTTTCTTCGAAAAACTCAAACGGCGACAACGATTGCTCAAAAAGTTTTAAGAATAACTAGCAGAAATTTTCTGTGTCTGTTCTGTGTAATAGTAGAAGAGATTTAACCTTCAGATTTATAAATCACATTTTTATTAAAACATTTACAGACCCTTATGAGAATATAATCACTGTGTTTTTAAACAATTTCATGTATTAACTAAGATAAAGTTCTCTTGTTTTTGTAAAAATTAAAATATCTCTCCTGAAGGTCGTTTTAAAAATGAATATCAAAGTCATCAAATTGAAAAATGGAGAATTAGTTCATAAACTTTGTGTACAGAGTGGGACCGTTTGTGTAATTGTTTATAAACTTTTACCCAAATTTTCTCATTTTAGTACTAATAATTTCTCTTTCACTTCTTAATTTTAACCCTTTTTTTATTTAAAGTGTACCTAATAATTCTAAAAATCACAAAAAAAACTTCCATATATACATTTTTTTAAATAAAATGTTGTCGAAATTAGCCTGATACCGGAAATACTAAAAAAGACAAAGCACTATTACACTAACTCAGTGGCCTAACTTAGTCACAATACTTCCATAGTTCTTTTTTGTTTTAAATCTTATTTACAGAACTATAACGTGAATCTCATCGCCCAGAATATATCTTTACAGTTACACTTATCATTTCTTGTATCGTGATTCGCTTTTTTTTTTAAAAATCTTTCTTGAGGTCATACATCTCCATCACTCAACCGGGGCGCGTGAATTCCGCCCCTTATCGACAGCGCCCCAATCTGATAAGAGTGACCTCTGATGACACCACGTTCCTTTGGTGGCGCGCGTTGCAAGATAACATGTTGAGATACTGAACTTTTTTTTCTGGCCATTAGGAGAGCAATGCTTCTTCTAAGCTTCGGTTCTTGTACGTACGCACTTCGTCAAAAGATTGGCAAAGGAATTGAGACATTGTTTCAGTGATTTTATCAATGCCCCTTCTTCCGATTTGTTTGTTATTAACGTGGAAGTGAATATGGAAAAGTTATGTTCGTTTTATATCGGAGAAGTCGTGATAAAGAGTGGTTGTTGCTTTTATGAAATCGTGAAGATTAGGAACGGAGATGTTGTAAAACAGCTTCTGGAGCATTTCTTCGTGATAACTCGATTGGGGCATGAAAGTTATGAGGGAATTTGGGGGCATTCGGAAACTTTAAGCAAGATAAGATTTGTGTTCAGAAAATTGCTCTGCAAGGAAAATCTGACTTAAACATTAAGGTGACTGACTATGTCCGAAACAGGGATTTAGAAAAAGGTTATAAATGAATATTGTTTTTGGTATTTAATGTGAATTGAAATAAAATATTCAAATAAAATAATTTTACGAATATTATTACGAAACATTATTTAACCAATTTTTTTTCCAAAAAATGATGAAAAATGGATTTTTAAAACATTTCTTTTATTAAAAATAATTTTACAATTATAATATTTTGTGTATACATAACTAGGACTTATATACCGGGCTGAACTAAATTGTTGTCAATATATAATTTAGAAGTACAGTAGAACGTCGTTTATCCGAAACGTCAAATATCCAAACCATTTTTTTTCGCACCTTGCAGCAAAAAATCGAAGATGTACAATCGTACATAAAAAAATAAGTGATTATTTTCCACAATAAAGGTAAATTTGTATCATTTGCACCTAGTTTGCTTTTCTTCAAGCATTTCTTCCGTTTATGGGATGATTTCCATTATTCGTAAAGTGTCCGGTTTCATATATTCTATGGATCGCATTCGGTTTTCGGTTATCCGAACGGTGTCCAGTCCCAATTGATTCGGATAAACGACGTTCTACTGTAGATTTATTCATGTTTTATCTTCTCAAAGTACAGAAATGTTCAATAATACCCGTTTATTATTTCAGTTGATCATAACTCTGAACATAATGTAAAATTTTCAAACTTTACTGCATAAAAGAAACACGCTTATGAAAAAATTTCAAGTCTCTAGCTATAATAAACCAGAAACAATGTAACCCTTGTGCAACCTTTCTTTGGATTCGATTTTCGCCAAACCTGTTTTAGCTCATTTTTCATGAACAAACGAAACATGTGTGCCAAATTGCAGGTCTGTTGAAAGAATAGTTCAAAAGAGGGAAAGGTTTATGTAGAATATTCTCGTAACCCCGCTTAGAAGTCGTTTTTGATCAAAACCTATTCTTAGCGTTAAAAACGTGTGCCAAATTTCAAATCTGTTGTTCTAATAGTTAGTTCTGGATATCTCGTGATGTATAAGTCTCTTTTCTCCTATAATATATGTGTGTTTGTGTACATACATATATATATATATATATATATATATACATATGTGTGCGTGTTTGTATATATATATATATATGTGTGTGTGTGTGTGTGTGAGTGCAATTAATTTAAAAATACAAGAGTTTCATGAAGTTTTCTCTCTCACGTATAGCAGAAAATGTCTTTATATGAACCATACATGACGCAACGATTCGGAACATTAATATTGCACGGCGAAGATGGGCTAACCTTCTTTCAAATCCTAAACCTAATTTCAAACGACGTATTTTTCCTTCCAAAAAGATCGAGAGGCATCAGAGAATAATAAAGAAAAATACGAGGACGAAATTTCGACCCAGAATTGAATAAAATTCGCCTTGCTTTCAAAGCATTGAAGCACATCTTGCATACATATTTTAAGGGCAAACACTGCGGATGTCGAGATATTCTCAAAAAGTTCGAAGATTTTTCTTCTTTTTTTTCTTTGCTTTGCTTTTCGTGATCCAAGCAGAGAAAAAAAATCGTGAAGTCAATAATCTTTTGAGAGCCAACTCAACAAACGTGTTTTGGCATTCATGTCGAGAATCAGTCATATGCAACCAAAGGGGTTGGGACATTCCATATTTTAAATCGTGCTTGGATTCCTTTGCTTGCGAATGATTTGGAGGATACACCAGATTTTTGGACTGAAACACTAAGCTTTTGAAAAGCCATTTTACTCTTTGTAAGCAAATAAATCGATTAAGATATCCGACTACGTTCGAACCTGATTTTGCAAAAGCGAACAAATGAGTATTTATTTTTTATATTTAATGTCACTTAGATTAAAATACACTTTAAAGTTGTTTTAAGAATAATATTACTATAAAAAATATTTAAATGCTTATTAGGACAAAAAATTAACATAGAATTACCTTTTTTTCAAAACATTCTGCTTCTATGAAAATGATTTTATAATAATAATAGTTATTGGTTTTGTTTTTCTATTATGTCGAAATTTTTGCTGTACGGGGAAGGGGATGCGTAAAGTAACTTAACCCTAATTTGCTGGTCCTAATTCAGCAACCGCTTTAGAAATCATAATAGGCCTCCATTTTAGTCAATTTACTCTTTTGGTCTCTTCCATTTTAAATTTCTCTGTTTCCTATTATACATATGTTTATTTAAATCTTGTTCAATATACATTCCCACCACTTTTTTATGGTTGATGATGTGTCTTAAAATCTAGTTTATATCTTCTGGCTTTGTAAGTTGATAGTTTAGTGTTGTTATTTTTTTTCAATTTATTATACTGTGTGTGTGGACGCATATTGTCTCTAGACCATTCTTTTATGACTATGGCTCTTGAATTTCAAAACATTATTGAAGCGACAAAGCACTTTAGCAGGATCACTGTATACACACATATAAATAATATCTTTGCACAAGTAAATCTAAACAATTTTTTGCATATGGAATTTGCCCTGTTTTGGCAATCCTTATGCTGCTGTGCTTTTTAAGCATCAGTGACAACGCCAGTTTCAAATAAATATTTCTTTATTTGTACAAGTTCTATTTTACTGTGTTTTTGCCTATATTTTTATTAGTTCCAGGATATTTCTTCGCAATTTTCTCTCCATATTCCTGCAGATGCTTGTAAGAAAACAATCATGGAACTTACAAGAACAAA